>CM024755.1:143185046-143272841 GCA_014218235.1 Colocasia esculenta | reverse complement strand
GTAATTCCCGACTAGTCTCGAACTTAAACATCAGGTGGTTTTTGTGGCCATTACCGTCAGTGATAGATCCATAAATTTTATTTAATGGGATCACTCTAAAAATTAGAGAGTACCTATGGATGTGTTTGTAGTTCAGTGTGATAACTCTCTTTAATCAAATTCTAATCAAAATTAATATAATAGAAAATTTTAAACTCTTTAATAAAAATTTTAAAAATTAAATAAAATTATGTGACTCTAGCTAGGTCCGTCCATGTCCACCGCATCTTCCTTTGGTATGGATAGATAACAAAATGCATGATCCTTTCATCAAATCCACCGGACTACTCTTTCACCATGCAATGAGGAGTTCAATTCTAGTCTCTTTATATATTAAAAGATTCGGCCCTGTATGCATGGATGTAAGGATGAGATTTAAGCCAACCCCACTGCATGGCATCACTGTAGACGGGGATGTTACGATGGGATATTAATGCATGGCATCGTCATCCAGGATGGAGATGCGAACGAGAATCCAAAGTTATATGATCCTATCATGTGAGGACCCCCCACCTTGACACCCACTACTCCTAGAAACAGAGCTCATTTTAATTATAAATACCATATCAAGCTAGATTAGCAACTCATAGATCGCCGTGGCGGTCCTTTTTTTTTCCCCCACGTCTTACATATATAATGCCCAAACACTAAATCTGAGAGCAAACCCCATTTTCCCAACCTAATCCTCTTCCTACACTTGCGGCCAAATGGCTTCATGTACATCCAAGTCCCCGCAGTTGGTCATATCTCCTTGTAGATAGCTGCGGCAAACGACCTCCCAGCTAATGACGACAACGTAAGAGTGGAAAAGATGGAGAGGGAAATAGCACCAAACCCTCGGAAATGAACGATGCAGGCATCCGGTGACATGACAAGGTGGGGGGGCTTGGCCCTGCAGTTCTCATCCGTATATATTAAACAAATGAAATTACAAAAATAACACTCCCTTACATGAATATATAGCTGCAGAATGTGTCTTATATGTAATCTTAATTACTCCGTAATGATATGTGCAAAAACACCTAGCTCACAAGTAAATTGATTAGTGTGGAGGCTATTTTTAGCCTCCTAAGTCTGGAGGCCCATCATGGCCCAGTAAGATACCTGGGCGCCGGTCATCAAGTCATGCGTCTTCGAGTTCAGCCAAAGGCTTCCGAGCACACTCTGACCACCAGGCATCCAAGGGCTCCCAAGGGCCGTCTCCGGACACCCTGCAACTATTCAAGCAAGGCACCGTCTATCGAACAGACCACGCGCCTTCTGCTTGAACCTCCCACAGTCTATCACCGAACGCCACACCGCTTCCGAGCACCGGGCACCTCGCAGCCTGCCCGATAACTGAACAGGCTCCTGCTCGGCGCCTCTTGGCCAGAGGACCCAGAGCAGCCCTTCGCCTCCCGAAGGCAGTTATGACGACGACGCGACACGCGTCCCATGATTTAGAGCATTGAATTCGAAGGATCCCAACGGGTGTTTCAAACGGACAACTCCCTGCCTAGGGACTCCAACCGACGCGTCCCTTCTTCATCATTGAAGGAGATTGTGTCTGGACCCCTCATCTCCCTCGCCTATAAAAGGCACAGACGATCCCCTTGAAAAGGTACGCAACCTTTCCTATACACACTCGCCCACGCGCGAACGTACACCAGAGAACCTTCCATTTATACCTCCTTTCACGGTCCGACCTGACTTAGGCATCAGAGGGTTCTCCCTGGTTCTTCAACCGGGCCCTCTGATCCTTTTCGGGTTTTGTAGGCCATCGTCCGCACTGGTGACTGTCCTTTCCTTCTACTCTCAGTGGAGGCCCGTTCGGCCCAGGTCCGAACATGAAAACACTTCCACATTTTGGTGTTGTCTGTGGGAACGATGACTGCCATGGCTCCCGGTCGATCCTTTCACTAGAACCCCGGCAGCAGGGTGACGTGATCTCATCAGTCTCACGCAGACTCGCGTGATCAAGCCCCTCCTGTTGACGACAACGCCACCCCATCGGAGCGACTGATAATGGTCCTGTTGCCGCTGCCCCGACAACAGCCCAAGAGATAGCAGAGCTCCGGGGGCAGGTGCAACAACTCATGGGGGTTTGTCAAGGCCTCCAGGTTCAACTGGCTAGGCAACCAGCCCCGACCATCCCCCCGCCTCCGGAACAGCAGGCGGAGTCATCACGACGACGACCCCCCGCCCCGTCGGCGCAATAGGAATAGCGCGAGGAGTTGGCCCGACACTCGCAAAGGGCCCCGTCGACACGCCAAATGCCAGAGCGGGGGGATAATTCGCCCCGTCGGTCTACGGTGGCTCCTCCTCCTCCGTGCCCCGTCGTTGGCACCAACTCCCATGGGTCCAAACGTGAGGGCTCTGTGTATTTTGACTAGGAGTTGGCCAGACATCTCCGTCGCATCGTCGATCTAGAACGTCGCATGGATGTGATGGTCCAGAGGGCAGAAGGCAGAGTTCCAGGGGATGATGACCTGGACTTCTGCTTCCCGTTCATCGCGGAGATCTTGGAGGCCCGGGTCTCCCCGAAACTGCCCCTACCTTCCATCGCGCCCTACGACGGCACCTCCGACCCAGTGGATCACGTCCACGGATTCGAGTTGCACATGGTGTTCCACAGAGCATCAAACGCGGCCAAATGCTGGGCCTTCCCGACCATGTTGAAGGAGACCACGTGCACATGGTTTGAAACCCTCCCCGCATGCTCCATCTCATCTTTCCACTAGCTGAAGAAGTCCTTCCGGGACAACTTCCTGGGTGGAAAATCACAGTCGCGCATAGCGGCCTCACTGCTGTCTGTTCGAAAGAAGAAGGGTGAAGCACTCTAGGACTACATCAAATGATTCTGGACCGAGGTGCTTTGCATCTCGCGCCTGGACATCCCATCTAGGGCACTCGCGATGGCTTCCTCCAGAGGATGCTGGGAGTACAGTAGCCCGCCACTCTGGCCAAGCTCCTCTCCAGTGCCCAGCACCACGCCGCATGCGAGGAGAGCTTGGCAGCCGGCCGAGCAGAGCAGGGCGAGCAAATGGATAAGAAGAGGCCTTCCGACAACGGTTTCAACCGCGAGCGAAAGAAGGGCCAGCGCAATGGGGACTCGCCGCGTCGACCACTCCCCTTCACCGAATACACCCCCCCTTACGGTGGCCCCTAAACAAATCCTGGCTGAAATATGGGTTGAGCAATATGTTTGATGACTGCCCAGGATGTGCTCTGATCCCCGTAGGCGCAACCAAGACAAGTACTGTCGCTTTCACCGCGACCACAGCCACGACACCTCGGAGTGCCACCAACTCAAGGACGAGATCGAGTCCTTGATCAAGCGCGGCTACTTGGGGTGATATGTGCGTCGGAACGAAGATCGCCCGAGATGCTGAGAACGCACCCCCGTGCAACCCATCAACAACGAGCCAAATGGGCAGGAGATCAACGTGATCGCGGGAGGTTTTGGTGCGGATGGAGAAAGCAGCCAGAGTTGACGCGATTATGCTCGTCGGGTGCACCAAGTGGAATGGCCCTCGGCGCCATGGCCAAGCCCTTATCCCAGTCCAGTACATGCACGTTTCGATGAGGCCATCACCTTCTCGGACAATGATCTTGTAGGAGTTACAACTCCACACGTTGATGCACTGGTCGTCGCGGCCACCATCAACCATTGTACTGTGCGTCGTATACTGGTGAACAATGGAAGCGCCCCCAGACGTATTGGCTTACGACTGTTTTCTCATGATGGGATTAAAAGCCGACCAACTCACCCTGTAGAATCACCTATGTTCAGCTTCTCTGGGGTCTCGGTGCATCCCATGGGACGGATCAATCTTCCGATCACCCTAGGAACAACACCGAAAAATATAACCAAAATGGTTGACTTTCTAGTAATCAGAAGGATGCCAGGGTACAACGCCATCCTCGGCAGGGGCCTGATCGGCCATATCCGAGTAGTACCCTCTTCTTTACACCAGAAGATGAAGTTCCCCACTCCGCACGGCATCAGAGAGGTGCTCGGCAGCCAATGAGAGTCACGATGGTGCTATGTTCTCTCCTTGTGAGACAAACGGCCCGTGGTGGACCCAGAAGTGCTGCCCACACCAACCAGTGAACCCTCCACCAGTCGAGGAACCCCAGCTGAAGATCTGCTACCTGTACGGGTGGATGATGACCTCGAGCACATCCTTTACATTGGTGCACTTTTGCTGGAAGCCGAACAGCAACGCTACAAGGTCTTCCTCTTCGCCAATTTGGATGTATTCGCGTGGTCGGATGACGAGCTTCCTGGCATCCCTCCCGAGGTGATGACCCACCATCTCAACCTGGATATGAGGGTGCCACCTGTGCAGCAGAGGCGGCGACCAGACAATCGAGAACGGCAGACCGTGATCCATGATCGCGTCGTCACAAGTTGAGCAATTGGGCTTCTCTGAAAAGCCCAGTACCCGAGGTGGATCTCTAATGTGGTCCTCGTATGCAAACCCAATGGAAAATGGCGCATGTGCGTGGACTACAAAGATCTCAACAAAGCAACGCCCAAAGATAACTTCTCGCTGCCACGTATCGACCAGCTGGTAGACACCACATCCGGGCACGAGCTTCTCAGCTTCTTGGATGCGTACTCTGGATACCACCAGATCAGTATGCATCCCCCGGACCAGGATGCCACGATGTTCTTCATCGACCTCGGCCTCTACTGTTTCACCAGAATGTCGTTCGGTCTAAAGAACGCAGGCGCGACCTACCAGCGGCTGGTCAACAAGATGTTCGAGTAGCAGATCGGGCGAAAAATGGAGGTCTACGTTGATGACATGCTGGTCAAAATGCTCCCGAGTGTCAACCACATTACTGAGCTCTAAGAAACCTTCACAACCCTGCGAAGGTACAATATGAAGCTCAACCCAACAAAGTGTGCATTCGGAGTACGCTCGGGGAAGTTCCTCGACTTCCTCGTCTCTAATCGAGGAATAGAGGCCAACCCCGAAAAAATCTGAGCCATTCTGGAGATGAGCAGCACGAAGACCGTACGCGACATCTAACGTCTCACTGGACGCCTCGCCACACTTAATCGTTTCATGTCTCGAGCAGTAGAAAGAAGCTTCAATTTCATCAAATTGTTGCGAGTCCCCAAAGGTGCCTCACCGCAAGGGGGGAAGTACGGTGGACCGAGGACTGCGAAGTGGCCTTCACCGAGCTGAAGGCATACCTCGCTACCCCACCTGTTCTCTCAAAACCTGTGCTCGGAGAACCACTATTCGTGTACCTTTCCAGTCATAGAACACTCCATCAGCACGGTACTGATCAGAGAAGAGGCAGTAGCACAACATCCTGTTTATTACATAAGCAGGGTGCTCCAAGAGGTTGAGAGAAGATACCCTCGAGCAGAGAAGCTCGCCCTAGCTCTTGTCACGGCTGCTCGGAAGCTCAGGCCCTACTTCCAGGCCCATCCGATTATGGTGTTAACTGTAACAACCCTCCTTATACCGGTACAGTTACACCAACCCACATCGGTATAATGAACACTGCTACAGTGGGACATTTACCCAACAATTGTACAATTAGGCTGAAACATAAACAAATATATGACACATGACAGCGGAAATGAAATAACTGGAAAGTAACTCTTATTCCATCATCATCATTTATACACAGTCTATATAGAAAAGGAAAAGTAAATACTTCATAACTGAGAATTTCAATTATTACATTGTCCACATAAGACTACGCAGAGTCTTTTATTACATACTATGAAAGAAGGAAATACAATGTTGAATCCAAGACAAAAGTCTCCTACTCCCGCTCCGAGTCGCTCCTAACGATCTCCTCGGAAGAAGTAGAAATGTCTGCACCTGTACGCCGAAGCAAGAATGAGTTCAAAAGAACTCAACAAGTAACTCCAACCACACTAAACATGCATACATCACATGACTTCTCACGTTCTCATACTACACCATTATCATATAAAGCATGGATTTGATAATGTTTCAAAAACATAAACATGATTCTACACATGCTACACATGATAAGTGATTTATAACAATTTTACAATGACTTAAAACCTACTTTACAATATACTAAACTAAATCTCATTTAACTACATTCACATGCTAAGATAATAACCATTTTAAACATGGGGTTTACACATATTACAAACACATTCCTAGCATGGATTCTATGATCATTTTCACATGGTTAACACATCTACACACATGAATAGATTGCTGTTTTGACATGGATATATCACATTCATATAAGAATTATCATTTTACATGTTATACCATTGATCATATTCTCACCTAATCATTTACACAATTTCACTTATCTAGTCCACATGTTCACACTCTCACACACATGCTCACATATTCTTAATTATATGCCATGACACATAGTCCAAACCACCTCTAGAAGGACACACCCTTGTCACATCACACACATATCCATCACCTAGACATTACAGTGATAAATCTTAGTTACTGCGTAGAACCGGAAGAAGCACTCTCCACCCTAACCAGCGGTACTTGTCCGCCTCCAGGATTTCATCCCAATGCCCATGGGATATCACACACATATGAACCTTTCCGTAGGGACTTTACTACGGTACAGTTCCACAGCCCTCTAAGGTAGCAGTGTCACCCATTGCACATTTACACATTTTCTCTAATCTTTTAACACACACTTAATGCACAATTTTAACACATCCATTTCATGCTCACACATTTACATACTTCAGTATTAACTAGCATGGTACTACTGTTCTCAGTATTAAACAGATTTGAAGCAAGTCTAATCATGCTGAAATTAGCAGATTTTATTAACAACCATATTAACATGTATTAATTGATCAATGTTCACATAAAAGCAACATATGTAGTTACTGTTATCATTTCAGTACGAAAATTTAACCACAAACTTCTTACAGGTACCCATCATGCATACCAAATTTTGCATTTTTCTGACTTACATACAAATTATGAAAATTCTAATAGTGGTATGTTACAAAGTAAACATAGTCAAACTAACATGGATTTTCATTGTTCAGACCCACAACTCATTCTACACATGGATACTGACAGTCCTAAACATATGTCAATTTCTAGGAATTTAACTATTTCCACACTATTTATCTGAATTTCTACACTAACAAAACATGCTTATTGTTTTACCATTCAGAAAATGTACGAATTTTTTTTTCAGATATCAGAAATTCCCAAATTTCTACAGCATGAACTGAAACCCACAAACACTGCACAAAAATTTTATGACACTTGGATTTCCCACAGATTGCACAAACGAAATTTTTACAAGATTAAAACCTGTTAGCCAGACATTTCAGAAATTCTAGAAATTGAAGCATTCCACCAAAATTCATAAAATCTCACAACATACTCCAACATATATTTACATATCATATAAAATTTACCATATATCCTCATGCAAAAAATCCCGAAAATTAGATCATACAGGTCAAACATGTACACTGTTGCAGTCTGGCAAACTTGATGGCATGCAGGTGGCCATTTATCAGGTTAACGGCAACAAAGTGTGCCGCCAACTGAAGATCTTAACAGCAAGGGATCTTGCTGTTAAGTTCCTGTTTGTGCAAAACACAGACTGCTCGCAAGAACTTGGTGAAATTGGGGTTCCAGGACACGAATAAAAATCTAGAAAATTACCTAGGACCTACTAGACGTACGTAGGAATGATGTAGAGGGTTACTTGCCTCTTGGAAAATCCACAAGCAACGATTTAAGTCAGGAAGCCCTCCTTGGCCAGAGCCAAAGAGTCCTCAAAACTCCCTCGATCTGGGTTCTGTGATGTCTTTACGGTCCACCGGGGTTGGGAAGATGCTCCTTGATGTCCAGCCTTCCTTCCAGTGCAGTAGAGCACCGGATGAATGAAGCTCCAATCGCCGAATTCAGAGCTCAAAGATTGGGTTTTCGCACAGAGAACTAGGGTTTTGACTCAAGATCCAAAAGGGTTAGATCGGCTGGAGATGGGGTGTTTTATAGAGATAGGGTCGGAGACGTAATTGGGTAAGACTGGGTTACCGTTGGAGAACAGATACCATAAAAAGGGGCGAAGATTTTGGGGGCGTTTCCGGATCTGAAAACGCAGCAGATCTGCATATTAATGTCTACATCACTGGCCGCCAGTATGGAGTTGGCATCCATCGATGTTGCCGCTGACTAACCATCAACGTCAACTCTTGTTGACGCCAACAGGTCATCTGCACAGAACTTAAAACTGCTCAAATAGGCACACTTATACACATTCTCATACTATACAAATAATATATATATATAATAGATATACATTCATATATTTACAGCAATACATCAATTAGTTATATATAAAATATACATACATATATCCATACACACCAGCATCCATTTTCACACAATTAAACATGTACATAGGAGAGGAAATTCTAGGGCCTTACACCCTCTCCCCCTTAAAGAAACTTCGTCCTCGAAGTTAGACCGACACTACTCAAATAATTAAGGATACTTCTTCTTCATTGCATCCTCAAGCTCCCAAGTAGCCTCCTCTCGCGAGATGTTGCGCCATAACACTTTCACCGACGCAATGCTCTTGTTCAGAGATGCTGAACTTTCGGTCAAGAATAGCCACTGGTTGCTCCACGTAAGAAAGATCTGGCTAGATCTCACTGGCTCGTGGCTAATAACATGAAAGGATCTTTGACATACCTCCTGCGCATAGATACGTGGAAAATGGGATGGACACTAGCTAACGCTGAAGGTAAAGCTAGCTCATATGCCACGTTGCCCAATCGTCTGAGAATCTCATACGGGACAATGAATCTTGGACTTAGCTTACTATGCCTGCCAAATCTAACTACACCACGAGTAGGCGAAATATTTAAAAAGACATACCTACTCGAACTCCAAATCATTCCTCATGTTGTCGGCATAACTCTTCTGCCTATCCTGTGCCGTAACAAGTCTCTTCCTAATCAATTGGACCTATCCGAAGTCTCCTGAACTAACTTTGGACCAATCAACTGCCTATCTCCGATCTCCTCCCAACATAAAGGAGATCTACAAGGCCTGCCATACAACGCCTCAAATGGAGCCATACCAATACTCGCATGGAAACTGTTGTTATATGCAAACTCCACAAGAGAAATAGCGCTCCAATCATCCTTCCAATCCAGAATGCACGCCCTCAACATATCCTCGAGCATCTGGATAGTCCTCTCGGGCTGTCCATCTGTCTGGGGATGAAACGCCGAACTAAGCTTCAACTCTAAACCTAACTCATCCTGAAGACCCTTCCACAGCCTCGAAGTAAATCCGGATCTCGATCCGAAATGATCGACTTCGAGACACCATGCAATCTAATAATGCTACTAATATACAATCTAGCTAAACTCTCTACTGACTGCTTCTTTTTCATGGGCAAGAAATGCGCAGTCTTCGAGAATCCATCTACCACTACCCAAATCGAGTCATTACCCCATCTAGATCGAGGCAAACCCGTAAGAAAATCCATAGTGACAGCTTCCCACTTCCATACTGGAATCTCCATCTTCTGCATAAGTCCAGATGGTCGCTGCCGCTCTGCCTTTACTTGCTGGCATACAAGACATCTAGACACATACTCCGCTACATCCTTCTTCATGCCAGACCACCAAAAAGATCTCTTCAAATCCTGGTACATCTTAGTGTTACCTGGATGAATAGAGAATCTAGACCTATGAGCCTCCGCTAAAACTTGCTCACGGACATCCACGATGTCTGGAACATAAACACGGTGATGGAATCTAATCACACCATCCTCATCACGAGTAATGCCTGCCTTGCCCACTAACTCTTGGAGTCTAGGGTCGGCTTTCTGTTGCTCAATCACTCATCCAACACCGAAGACCTAATGGACAACTGAGCTACAAAAGCCTGGCATAATGGTGGCTCTAACTCAGTCATTGCACACGCTGCATCCTCCAACATCTTCCAATCCTACTGGAGAGACGACCTTTTCCTACTAAGGGCATCTGCTACGACATTCGCCTTTCTAGGATGATACTGGAGGTCGAAGTCATAGTCCTTCAGGAACTCAGTCCATCTTCTCTGCCTAAGGTTTAATTCCTTTTGAGAGAAAAGGTACTTTAGACTCTTGTGGTCAGTGAACACCTCAAATCTGACACCATAAAGATAGTGTCTCCAGATCTTCAGTGCATGAACCACTGATGCAAGCTCAAGATCATGAGTCGGATAGTTTCGCTCGTGCTCCTTCAATTGACGAGAAGCATACGCTACTACCCTTCCTTGCTGCATCAATACATAGCCAAGGCCAATCCGAGATGCATCCGTGTAGATAGCAAAACCCTCTACACCGCTCGGCAAAACTAACACAGGAGCCGAAGTGAGCTAGTCTTCAATAATTGAAAACTACTCTCACACTCCTCAGACCAGACAAACTTTACTCCCTTTCTGGTTAGCTGAGTCAATGGTGCGGCGATGGATGAAAATCCCTCAATGAATCGCTGATAATAACCCACCAACCAAGAAAACTCCTAATCTCCAAAGGAGTCTGGGAATCTCCCAATCTATAATAGCCTGGACTTTTGCTGGATCCACTGCTACACCAGAACTGGAGATTACATGCCCAAGGAAATGAACCTCGTGCAACCAAAAATCGCACTTGCTGAATTTTGCATATAGCTTGTGCTCTCGGAGAACCTTTAATACTACCCTTAAATGCTGACGATGTGTGGCCTCATCCGAAGAGTAGACCAACACGTCATCAATGAAAACTATGATGAAACTATCTAGGTATGGTCAAACACCCTGTTCATGAGATCCATGAATGCTGCAGGGGCATTGGTTAGACCAAAAGGAAGGACCAAAAACTCATAATGTCCATAACGGGTTCTAAAATCCGTCATGGAAACATCCTCACTCCTAATCCTCAACTAATGATAACCAGACCGCAAATCAATCTTAGAAAAGACTGATGCATCTTGCAGCTGGTCAAACAAATCATCAATCCGAGGTAAGGGATACTGTTCTTCATCGTCACTTGGTTTAGCTTTCTATAATCGATGCATAACCTAAGTGACCCATCCTTCTTCTTCACGAATAAGACAGGTGCGCCCCAAGGGGAAACACTGGTGAATGAATCCCTTATCTAACAAATCTGCAATTGCTTCCTTAGCTCAGCTAATTCCGCAGGTGCCATCCGATAAGGGGCCTTTGAGATAGGAGAGGTGCCGAGAAGCAACTCTAGAGTGAACTCTATCTCTCTAGCCGGTGGCAATCCAGATAATCATCAGGAAAGACATCTAGAAACTCTCACACTACATCTATCTCCGCAAGAGTAGGTGACTCACTAGCCTTGGGTACTAATACCACGCTGGCAAGAAAAGCGTCACAGCCCTTGTTCACCATTCTTATTGCCCTCATGGCAGAGATGACAAACTTCCCTGCTAAGTTCCTTGGCAAAGGATGAGAAAATTCATCTTCGCCAGGAATGCGGAAAACAATCTTCTTCCCACGACAATCTACTAATGCATAGTGCTCCTCTAGCCAATCCAGACCAAGAATAGCATCGTAGTCCTTCATCTTTAGCAAGAAGAAACACCCTTCTAGGACTCTATCCTCAATGCACACCGGTAAAGACGGAATACACTTCCTAGTCGATACCGTACCTGCGGGTGTGTGCACAGATAGAGGAACCTCTAACTCCTCAGACTCTAGTCCTGACTCTAGGGCTAACTGCCTAGCAAAATGCTCGGAAATGAATGAGTGAGTAGCACCCATATCAAATAGAACCCGAGCATGCACACCTAAGAACAAAACCATACCTTCAGTAACATGCTCCGCCTGCTCGGCGTCCTCACGAGCTAATGCGAACACCCGAGCTAGGGCTCGAGGTCTCCCTGGTCGTCCTATCGCTGGCGCTGCTGCTACTGTTGCTGCCGCTGGAGCCGCTCCACGCTGAACTCCCTGCTGAAGTCTGGGGCAATCCTTGATTTTGTGCTCACTGCTCCCGCACTTTAGACACTTCCCCGCCATCTTCCAGCATTCCGAACCACCATGTGTCCTCCCGAAATGAGGACACTCCTTCTTGCCACTAGGGGAACGTTGAGAAGATACCTGACTGTTTCCCGATGCCACGGGATGCTGCGGTGACTGGAAAGCCGCCTTCTTCCTATCCTGGCTCTAAAAAGGAGCCGCGGGCCTCTTCTGAGAAGCCTTCTTCTCCTCCAGGTACTACTCCATCTCTCCCTCCTGCCGACACGCCGCGCTGAGCGCCTGTTCGAGGGTACGATGGTCGAAAGCCACCAACCTCGACCTCAGTGATGGTCTCAGACCCATCACAAATTTCTTCGCTTTCCTACGCTCATCAGCTACAATATGAGGGGCATACTTCGATAGCTCGGCAAACCTGGCCTCATACTCCAGCACGGTCATGGAGCCCTGAGTCAACGAGAGGAACTCCTGCTCCATCTTGTCCTGGATGTGCTCCGGAACAAACTTGGCTTGGAAGAGCCTCACGAACTCGTCCCAAGCAATCTCCACAGCACCATCCTCGAACCGAGCACGTAGTATCGAGGACCACCACACGTCGGCTCGCTCCTGCCAAAAACCCCATAAGGAATACCCAATATAATCTATACTTAAAGAAATAACCACCGAATTAATTTACACATACCTGTAGCATATAGGTGGCTAAAGTGACTTTGTCATCCTCAGCGCACCTAATAGCCAGAAGATCTTCTCGATCTCCCTCATCCAGCTCTCGGCAAGTAACGGGTCGCTCTCCCCCTTAAAAGAGGGTGGCAACATCCTCTTGAACCGTTCCATGATGGAGGGTCCACCATGGTCAGCCTGGGGAGCTGGCACCTGAGCCTGCTACAACAAACAACATAAGCAACACATATAGCATAGCAACATAATAAACAGATCATCAAGTAAAACAGACTACTTTATCTATCATTCTAACCTGAGCCTGCTGAGCCTCCAGCTGAGCTTGGAGTGCAGCCTAGGTGTGGGCCTGCATCTGCATGGCCTGCACTAAACCCTGCATGAACACTCCATAGTCTACTAGTGGCGGTGGGGGAAGCATAGGACCCTGGGGTGCTGGGGCCTGCTGCTCACCCTGATCCTCACGCCGAGGCACATCTCTCCTCTGCTCACCTCTCACGAGCAAGAACACCACGCCTACCACGTGAAGCCATACCCTGCAAAATGATTTAATCACAAATTAGACCTAGACTATCTAATTTCTAACTATTTACTTATCTATGTGGACAATCTACACAGACTTAGCATACAATGAAGATGATGGTATGTGTATATTTATGTACAATTTCAGCCTGTAGCTCTGATACCAATCTCTGTATGACCCTCCTTATACCGGTACGGTTACACCAACCCACATCGGTATAATGAATGCTGCTACAATGGGACATTTACCCAACAATTGTACAATTAGGCTGAAACATACACAAATATATGACACATGACAGCGGAAATGAAATAACTGGAAAGTAACTCTTATTCCATCATCATCATTTATACACAGTCTATATAGAAAAAGAAAAGTAAATACTTCATAACTGAGAATTTCAATTATTACATTGTCCACATAAGACTACGCAGTCTTTTATTACATACTATGAAAGAAGGAAATACAATGTTGAATCCAAGACAAAAGTCTCCTACTCCCGCTCCGAGTCGCTCCTAACGATCTCCTCGGAAGAAGTAGAAATGTCTGCACTTGTACGCCGAAGCAAGAATGAGTTCAAAAGAACTCAACAAGTAACTCCAACCACACTAAACATACATACATCACATGACTTTTCACGTTCTCATGCTACACCATTATCATATAAAGCATGGATTTGATAATGTTTCAAAAACCTAAACATGATTTCTACACATGCTACACATGATAAGTGATTTATAACAATTTTACAATGACATAAAACCTACTTTACAATATACTAAACTAAATCTCATTTAACTACATTCACATGCTAAGATAATAACCATTTTAAACATGGGGTTTACACATAATACAAACACATTCCTAGCATGGATTCTATGATCATTTTCACATGGTTAACACATCTACACACATGAATAGATTGCTGTTTTGACATGGATATATCACATTCATATAAGGAATTATCATTTTACATGTTATACCATTGATTCATATTCTCATCTAATCATTTACACAATTTCACTTATCTAGTCCACATGTTCACTCTCACACACATGCTCACATATTCTTAATTATATGCCATGACACATAGTCCAAACCACCTCTAGAAGGACAACCCTTGTCACATCACACACATATCCATCACCTAGACATTACAGTGATAAATCTTAGTTACTGCGTAGAACGGGAGAAGCACTCTCCACCCTAACCAGCGGTACTTGTCCGCCTCCAGGATTTCATCTCAATGCCCATGGGATATCACACACATATGAACCTTTCCGTAGGGACTTTACTACGGTATAGTTCCACAGCCCTCTAAGGTAGCAGTGTCACCCATTGGCACATTTACACATTTTCTCTAATCTTTTAACACACACTTAATGCACAATTTTAACACATCCATTTCATGCTCACACATTTACATACTTCAGTATTAACTAGCATGGCACTAATGTTCTCAGTATTAAACAGATTCGAAACAAGTCTAATCATGCTGAAATTAGCAGATTTTATTAACAACCATATTAACATGTATTAATTGATCAATGTTCACATAAAACCCAATATGCAGTTACTATTATCATTTCAGTACAAAATTTAACCACAAACTTCTTACAGGTTACCCATCATGCATACCAAATTTCGCATTTTTCTGAATACACACAAATTATGAAAATTCTAACAGTGGTATTAAACAAAGTAAACATAGTCAAACTAACATGGATTTTCATTGTTCAGACCCACAACTCATTCTACACATGGATACTGACAGTCCTAAACATATGTCAATTTCTAGGAATTTAACTATTTCCATACTATTTATCTGAATTCTACACTAATAAAACATGCTTACTGTTTTACCATTCAAAAAATGTAACAATTTTTTTTTCAGATATCAGAAATTTCCCAAATTTCTACAGCAAGAACTGAAACCCACAAACACTGCACAGAAATTTTATGACACTTGGATTCCACACAGATTGCACAAACGAAATTTTTACAAGATTAAAACGTGTAGCCAGACATTTCAGAAATTCTAGAAATTGAAGCATTCCACCAAAATTCATAAAATCTCACAACATACTCCAACATAGATATTTACATATCATATAAAATTTACCATATATCTTCATCCGAAAAATCCCGAAAATTAGATCATACAGGTCAAACATGTACACTATTGCAGTCTGGCGAACTTGACGGCATGCAGGTGCCCGTTTATCAGGTTAACGGCAACAAAGTGTGCCACCAACTGAAGATCTTAACGGCAAGGGATCCTGCCGTTAAGTTCTTGTCTGTGCAAAACACAGACTGCTCGCAAGAACTTGGTGAAATTGGGGTTCTAGGACACGAATAAAAATCCAGAAAATTACCTAGGACTTACTAGACGTACGTAGGAATGATGTAGAAGGGTTACTTGCCTCTTGGAAAATCCACAAGCAACGATTTAAGCCGGAGAAGCCCTCCTTGGCCAGAGCCAAAGAGTCCTCAAAACTCCCTCGATCCGGGTTCTGTGATTGTCTTTAGGGTCCACCGGGGTTGGGAAGATGCTCCTTGATGTCCAGCCTTCCTTCCAATCGCAGTAGAGCACCGGATGAAGCCTCCAATCGCTGAATTTCAGAGCTCAAAGATTGGGTTTTCGCACAGAGAACTAGGTTTTGACTCAAGAGCCAAAAGGGTTAGATCTGGCCGGAGATGGGGTGTTTATAGAGCTAGGGTCGGAGACGTAATTGGGTAAGGCTGGGTTACCGTTGGAGAACGGTTACCATAACAAGGGGCGAAGATTTCAGGGGCAATTCTGGATCTGAAAATTAGCAGATCTGGCATATTAACGTCAACATCACTGGCCTCTAGTATGGAGTTGGCGTCCATCGATGTTGCCGCTGACTAACCATCAACGTCAACTCTTGTTGACGCTAACAGGTCGTCTGCACAGAACTTAAAACTGCTCAAACAGGCACACTTATACACATTCTCATACTATACAAATAATATATATATATATATAGAATACATTCATATATTTACAACAATACATCAATTAGTTATATATAAATATATACATACATATATCCATACACACCAGCATCCATTTTCACACAATTAAACACGTACATAGGAGAGGAAATTCTAGGGCCTTACATTAACCGACCAGCCATTAAAGCTCATCCTTCAACGACCAGAGGCTTCTGGCAGGCTCATCAATGGGCCGTCGAGCTCGGGGAATTCGACATCAGCTACCGTCCTAGGACAGCCATCAAGGCACAAGCCTAGCGGACTTTGTGGTGGAATGCACCCTTCCTACCGAGAAGGACCCTCCATTGGGGGATGAGGCCCCATGGAGCTCTATGTCGATGGATCCTCCTGCATCACGGGAAGCGGGGCAGGCCTGGTTCTTACCTCCCTGGAAGGTTTTGAATTCCAATATGCCCTCAGGTTTTGTTTCGCTGCCTCCAATAATGCAGTAGAGTACGAAGCACTTTTGTATGGGATCCGCATGGCCAGACACCTCGGAGCACTTCGGCTGCGGGTCTTCAGCGACTCCCAGTGGTCGCCAGCCAGTGAACGGACAGTTTGAAGCCAAGGAGCCCCGCATGCGCAGTACCTCCAACAAGTCAAGCGCCAGATAGAAGGTCTTCTCTACTTCGAAGTCATGCATGTCCCATGAAGAACAGAACACGCAGGCTGATGCACTCGCCAAACTAGCATCTTCCGGCGACATCGCCTCTTCTCGCTCTGTGTTCATAGAAGAGCTCACCTCACCAAACACTGAAGTAGATATAGCGGCCATCGGACCAACCAACCAGCTCCGAGCTGGAAGGACCCTTTTCTGGCCTACCTACTTTGAGGAGAGCTCCCTTCCGACCAAGTTGAAGCTCGCAGGATCAAGATGCGCTGCCAAAAGTTCACCCTAGTCGAAGGCCAATTATACCAGCGTTCCCTCTCTAGACCCCTCTTACGGTGCCTTAGTCCTTCCGAGGTGGCACCAGCTATCAAGGAAGCTATGAGGGTCTGTGCGGAAGCCATTTGGGCAGAAGAACTTTGGCGTGAAGCATCCTCCGAGCAGGATTCTGGTGGCCTTCTCTACAAAAGGACTGCATGTCTTACGCAAAGAAGTGTCCAGAGTGCCAAGTTTGGGCAGCTCATCCGTCAGCCTGCCGAACAGCTCTCACACCCTATTCGAACCATGCCCTTTTGCTTGAGGTATTGACATTATGGGACTGTTCCCAGAGGCTCAAGGTCGGAAGAAATTCCTATTCGTTGCCATCGACTACTTCACCAAATGGATTGAGGCAGATCCCGTTGCCACGATCACCAACCAGGCCACATGGAAGTTCATATGGAAGAACGTCCTTTGCCATTTGGCGTCCCAAACGTGATTACCTCCGACAATGGGAAGCAGTTTGACAAACATTCTTCAAACAGAAGTGTTCGGAGCTCGGCATTTACAACCACTTCTCCTCAATCGCACATCCCCAAGCAAACTGTCTAGTCGAGAATGCCAACTGAACACTGCTCCACAGGATACACATGAGGGTGGAGGCCGCTGGAGGTTCATGGATCGAAGAGCTCCCCAATGTGCTATGGTGCCACCGAACAACCGCTCGGGTGGCCACCGGGGAGACTCCCTTCCATTTGGCCTACAGCATGGAAGCTGTTGTGCCTCTGGAGGTTGCTCTCCCCACAATCCGAACAACTTACTTCGACGAAGCAGCCAACAACCGCACACTAAGGGAGAACCTGGACATGCTCGGTGAATGCCAAGGAACGCTAGCATCAGACTGGTCTCCTACCAATAGTGGCTAGTGCAATACTACAACTCCCGAGTTCGGGAACGGCATTTCTTCGAAGGGGACTTTGTTCTATGACGTTGCTCAGCATCGAATCCCCAAAGGGCAACTGGCAAACTCGCCTCGAAATGGGAAGGACCTATCAGGTCATACAGGTTCTTGGGAAAGGCTCTTACAAGCTAACTACTCCTAGAGGTGAGGTCATACCCAGGACATGGCATGTATCCAATTTAAATGATTATTATCTATAAAAGCCTTCTGTTCGGCATCCTATGTCTCTTCCTCCCGTTCTTTCGGTCCATGAAAAGGGGTATTCGGGCCATCCCTAGTCGAAGCTTCTCAAGCTCAAAAGACTAGCATGATACCAAAATCCTAAAACAGAGGTGTTCGGTACAAACCTCTGGTCGAAACTTTTTCAGTTCCAAAAACCTGTGCGGTACCTACGAGCCTCTAAGCGACCGACAAATTTCGATTCGAACAAAACATAACAAGGGAAGAAGATAGAAGAAGAGCCATTAATATACTCAAAAAGATGATCTATTCATTTCATAAAAGTACAAAAAAGCCCGCTAGGGCCAAGTTACAAAAAAAAAAGAAGAAGAAAAGATACACAGGTCAGGGGGCTTGTTCGGAGAGACCTGCCTCATCGTCCCCAGGGGTCATCCTCCCTGCTCGAGAGTTCGCAAAACGAACTCCATCTAGGCGCGGATCCTGGTTCGTCGTCGGCACTCTTGGAGGGCGGCTTCAATACTTCACGGGCGTATTCATCCGTGACTAGCCTCCGTCCTCGATCTTTTCCAACCTCGAGCCCCACCTTGTAGCAGGATGCGCTGTATTGTTCCAAGTCTTCTCGGAACTCTGGCCCGGCCTTATACTCGGTGACTCCCTGAGCCTCGGCCTCAGTAAAGACCCCCGAAAGGGCAGTCTTCTCTGCCCGGACGATGGTAAGCTCCAGCTCGGAGGCTCTGACGAAATTCGGAGATTCTTGTTCTCCTTCTGCAGCTCGGCCTCCCGATGACGATGTTGTTCTTCGCGTTCCTCTGACAACGCGATTTCGACATCCCACATTTGGTGGTGGTCTTGAGCCCATGACGCGATCCTTCTAAGTACCTCCAGCGATCGTGCAATGCCACCGACCAACTCCCCGGCGTCAACATTCCCGTCATCATCTGAGTGGCTCTCCCCCCGCAACTCCGACCATTCTGGGTTTCCTCTGGGCTCAACCTCTGGCACCGTGCCAACACTTCGAGCTGGGAGGTGGTCAGGCAGGGGGGTAGGTTCCTTGAGGAGCCTTCTTGAAAGTGCTCCAAAGTTGTCTCCAAGTGCGCCTCTGTGGGCCGAGCTGGAGACCTCGCCTTCAGCAACTTCGACAGAGGTGCCCGGTCTTCCTCAGATCTAGCTCGGTCGTTGGCAGCAATGGTGGTCTCCTTGGTGGGGGGGGACTCATCCCTTTGACCACTTGACTGGCGGCCACCTCAACCGCCAACCCGGGCTTCATTGCCGCTGGTGGGCGCCCTCTGAGAAGGTCCTACTTCCTCGTCCCCGACTGCTTGCTCAGGGACAGGTACGACACAGTCGCCGCTTGTGACTGGCCCCCCACAGTGGCATCGGTCGACGTCTCAGAGACCGCTTCAGGAATGAACCCCTGCGCGCGGAAGGCTTCGCCCTCTGACACGACGCTAGGCGCCTTCGCTGTGCCCATCTCCTCCACGTGGTCCCCGACGGGGCCCAAGGGCACCAGCGCCCTGACTAGCTCCCCGTCGAAGCCTCCGTCAGAGTGGTCGCTGACGACGACCAACTCCTCTCCACCAAGACCCAACTCCAAGATTATGCCCTCGACGGTCAAGGGCCCTGTCTCGATCGTTGGTTGTGGCCTCGTCTACTCGGCCACCTTCACCAGCCTCCTCTTCTTCCGAAGTTGGAGCTGGGGGACTTCCTCTTCCTCCTCGGCCTCCTCTTCGGCCACCTGTGCGGTCTTCTCAACCATCATAGATGTAGATCCTCTTTGAAGACTTATCTTCAGAGGTCTCTTCTCGGCGGCCCGACCACTGGCAGGTCGGCTCTCTCCGGATGCAGCCTCAGGAGCACCCTCGCCCAGATACGTCAAATATGATGTGACAGTTATCTGTTCGGCGTAAAGGGCCATGTTCTCCTAGTCCCTGCCAGCAACCAGCTCGTTAGCAGCTGCATAAGAAGAGAGAGGAGTCAGAAAATAGTCCCCTAACAACCCAGAACGGAAAAACAAAGCATGGTACCTACCCCATGCTCGGCTGAGCCCGTATTCGACCAGTTGGGCCTCCGTCAGATAGCCCTTTGTATGCTCCGCCAGCACGTTGTTGAGGCTGTCAGAGATCTTTGCCGCCTCTCGGATCAGGAGAAGCACTAAGTCCTTCTTCTGAGGGTCCCGAACTCGAGTGGGGAATCCCCACTCTTCCGCTCCAGCTCCTTGTGTTGCCCAACTAGCAAGCCCAGAGGGGGGGTGAAGGGATTCTTAAACTTTGATTATCTAAACCTGTCAACAAAAACGTTCACACAAAAACACTACGTTTGACTGTTAGTGTTAGTAGTAAAGAACACGCCAAACACAAACAAACAATCACACTACACAAGGATTTTATCCTGGTTCAGACTTCCTCTCCACAGGAGTCCTACGTTCTACCTCTGAGCAACAACTCAGGATTCCACTACCCAAGGGTACAGTCCCCCTCAAGGACACTTACACATCCAACCACAGCTGGCCTTCTCTTCACAGCCTGAAGAGGAATACAACACCTTGGAACCCAGTTCTTCCTTCAACCCGAAGGTAATAAAACCACTTGTTACCTATAGGTCTTCTCTTCAATCCGAAGAGGAACAACACAAACAATGTGTGAAAGTTAGGCGAAGTGCCCCTAGACCTGATTTACAACAAATCCAGATCTGAGGCAGAGACTGAGAGTAGAGATATATAATGAAAGAAACTCTTAGAACTCAAAGGTTCTCTCCAAGGAATTGAACAGGAATGATGAGAGCGAGAGCTACACAAGAGTTGGAATAAAATCGCTCTTCTATTGGGACTCTTTTTGCATGAAGATTGCTCTCTTTAAAATTTGTCTTCTTAGAGTCTTCAGACTTGAATTATATCTTCTCTTGAGGAGTAGCCGTTGATATGTCCGTTGTCTCTATGCTCTGGTATACATTAGACTGCATGGTATTGTAGAGCTTCCAGTCAACGTTCCTTTACATTCCATGCTTGCAAGAGAAAATCCTTCTTGATATCCTTTATCTTTCATTTTGTCCAACGTTGTAAATGGTTGTGCTTGTTAGAAACTTGCACACAATAAATGTTGAATGATAGACAGCTATGCTGTCTCTTGTTGTCAGTCAACGTTAGAACGAATATACATCAAAATAGAAATGTCATTCGCTTTCTAAAAAGATGTTTCCAATATAAGCATAGGAATAGAAGATATCTGTGCATGCATCGTGCAGTGAAATGTTCAGTCATAATAAATGCATGGATATCAGAGAAAAGCGAGGGAAGACTTTGACATTCAAAATATTGAAATATGTTTAAATATCAAGTCGTTATAGCTCATGAATCGTTGTAAGTACGACTTATGAAATCGTTGTGAATGAGTCGTTGTTTATATAAATAGTTGCACATGTATAAGTAAATCGATGTGAACATAAATCATTATACAATCATACCAAGTCGTTGTAGAGACAAATCGTTATGAGAGTATAAGCAAATCGTTATGAACAAGTCGTTATAACCAAATCGTTGTCTCACTTATCGATTCGATGAGTGATCAAATCGTTGTTTTGCTTTATCGAATCGTTACACAAACCAAGTCGTTGTTGTGACTTATCGAATCGTTACAGCAAGCAAATCGTTGTGTAACTTATCGAGTCGTTATAATGATAAAGTCGTTGTTGTAACTTGTCGAATCGTTGTAAATACCAAATCGATGTGGAACTTATCGAATCGTATGAAAGACAAATCGTTGTGAGACCAAGTCGTTGTTCTCACTTACCAAATCGATGTGAAACCGAATCGTTGTGAGAGCAAATCGTTGTTCTCATTTATCAAATCGTTGTGAGAGCAAATCATTGTTCTCACTTTTCAAATCATTATGAGAAACCGAATCATTGTGAGAGCAAATCGTTGTTCTCACTTATCAAATCGTTGTGAGAGCAAATCGTTTTTCTCACTTTTCAAATCGTTATGAGAAACCGAATCGTTGTGAAAGCAAATCGTTGTTCTCACTTATCAAATCGTTATGAGAAACTGAATCGTTGTTCTCACTTATCAAATCATTATGAAATCAATATGATTCTAATGAAATCGTGGTAGCATATAGAGAGTCGATGTGTACTTAGATAAATTTCATGTTCTGTATTTTAAATGCTATAAAGTAAGAAATACTTACATTTTTCTTGATTTCGCCTGATTTACTTCCTGTGCCTAAGCTTCATGAAAACTTGTTAGATGACACTTTATTGAAGTTTTGTGTAATCACCAAAATAGATATATAATTCATAAAATTATATGGGAATGAACTGATCATCAATCTCCTCCTTTTTGGTGATGACAAAACATAACACAAAAGCATAGATGATTTTAAATAAATCTAAGTGAAGTTTCCGAAATGAAGTTAGAAATGTATTTCAGAAACATAGATTTTTCTCCCCCTTTTGTCATTAAGCAAAAGATACCATAATGAGACAAAGAAAGAGGGAAAAGATAAAATGAGAGCAAAGAAGAGGATTTACATTAGTCTTGAGGGGGTACAGGGAGATAGTGAGCAGGAGACAAAAGAGAGGCATGGCGGGTTATAATTGGCCAAGCCTGGCATTCCTGCTCTTCAAAGTGAGCTTGAAAGGCTCCAAAATCAATAGAATAGGAAGGTCCCATGACAGGAACCATCCTCAGGATGTGCAGTTGCCTCTGATCTGAAAGGAAGGGACCATACGCATTCTGGCCAAGAGACATTTTAAGGAGGCAAATGGTGCCAAAACTGGCATGCTGAAAGAACTGATCAATTGAAATAGGATAGAAGAGCTGCTTCTGCTTCAGTTCAAGTCTCATGGCAACATAATCCTTGTATCTCTCAACCCAAATAGCAAATGGATCGCGAACAAGGTGAATGGAGTTCATGTCCAGAAAATCAGCAGTTGAAACAGGAGGCTTGTTAATTTTGGCCTGAGAAGCATTCAGATCTGCAAGCTGCTGAGCAGAAAGAGGATAAAAACTGGCCCACTCAGCTGGAGATACCTCTCACATTCTGACAAGAGAGGGGCAAGAACATTTGCATTTATGTGGCCCTGATGGTACTATCTGAACAAGAACCGATTGAAACCGACAAGATTACCCTTCTGCATATGTATTCTCCCCATGCTCTGGCAAAATGCTCAAGAAATCGAGAATGAGAGGATGGAGCCAACATCAGTCCATAATCAGGCAACTAGAGTGTAGCAAAATCGACCTTGATGGCTTCGGTATGAGCACCATGGGAACCAGAATTACGAATAGCTTGCCGAAATTGGCCAAGCTAATTTCAGGTAAATTGTTGAGATATCGATAGTCATTAAACATTTGAAAATACCTGATCATCTTGATCTCCTTTTGAACAAATGGAGCCCAGGTATCCTTGTGAAGAATTTGGAACCATTCTGAGAGAGTCAAGGAATGATCCGGGGAGGGAACTTGGCTGACCTGGCATTCAGAAACTTATTGTACAAGATCTTGTGCCCCGAGCCCATTGCTCTTCTGTTTTGGCCTCAGCCATGAAGAAGATTTTGGATTTTTTAGATTTTGAAAAGAAGTGAGAGGGAGAATGATATTTAGGTGGTCTGTTAAGTTGAGATGTAGAAGGCCAAGGAGAGTGGCAAGGGTAGTTTTCTGAAGGAATTTTCTGTACATCAGTTTGTTTTTATTATCTACTGTAAGAGAAAACCAAAGGGGTGGATAGCAAGGTTCAGAAGAAAGGGAGTGAGTGGAAGTTAGTCTCTTTTTCTTAGGGACAGGACTAGAACTTGTCCTATGAACATGAGTACTAACCTTTAAAACTGAACGGAGGATAGCTACTTCAAATTCATCTTTGATGTCCCGAAGGAAAGGGGCATCAATTTAAGCACACTCCAGAATAATAGTGATAAAAGAGGGAGGAGTAGGAGGATGAAGGAAGGAGTGAGTTGTAGTGGGGAAATCAGTTGGTCCATAAGAGGAAGCCCCAGCTGATGAGGAGCTGGAGAACCTCAAAAGAAGGAGAAGGTGGAGGAATGTGAATGGAAGAAACAGGAGATGAGGAGGACTGGGAAGGAAAGGGTGTAGGAGAGGAAATGGTTCTTGGAATGGGTGTTTTGAAGGTGGGAGGTGCTGGAGGTGCAGTGGAGGATGATGGTGGAGAAGGAGGGCTGGAATTGGAAGAGGAGAAGAAGCAGGGGGCTCTGGAGCTACAGCTTGCTCTTCTGCTCTGACAGGTACAGCCTCTGATTCCACTGGCCCGGGTGGCCCAGACAAAACATCAGCTGGCCCTGACTCCACACCCTCAGCTGACCCTGAAGCTGCCACCTCTTCAACATTTTTTGCCCTGATGGCCCTTGGCTGCCAACATGTTCTGCTAGAAGGAGCAGGAGGGGCATGAATGACATGCGCCCTCACCAAGTCTGTAAGAGCAGCTACAGACTTCTTAATGCTTATGAACTCACTTTGCACCCATCTAACTGCATTTCTGACCATGCCCATCTCCTTGGCTGAAGTACTCTGGCTTATAAAGATAGATGCAATATCAGATTGCACAAAGCATAAGATCTTTCCTTGTTCATCCATTCTATCAATTAAAGGCTTCAGATTGATCTTCAATTGCTTCTCTTCAGCCTCTTATGTGGCTTCCTGGTTAAGAGGGGATCTCATAAGCTACTTCTTTCTCTTTGTCATTTGCCCTAGCAATAGGCTCCACATCATCAACATTTGCCTCTTCATCTGAGGCGCTTTCCACAATTCCTTCTTGAAACTGATTATCAGTAGGGGCACTAGCAGTGTGCTCCCCTGACTTGTTGCCAAATCGACTGAATGCTCCCCTCAATAGGAGCATCCTCCATCAAGACGTCTTCATGGTGGCCGACTGCCACAACTTCAGATGCAAGTCCTTGCTCCCCTGACTGGGAGCATCTTCCATGGCAACATCTTCATCATGGCCGGTGCCACTACTTCTGCCTCTTGATTACCGGCAATTTCTGGCTCCCCCTGAGTGGGAGCTTCTTCCATACTACATCCTCAATGTGGCCTGATGCCACAGCCTCGCTACCAACTTCTTCAGCAACTCTTTCTTGCTCCCCCTGAGTGCTGGTGATAGAATCCAACACACTTCTAAGGATGGATCCCACAACTGAAGTGGGGGTGGCAACTTCTGTAGTTTGCTCAACGGGCTCAATGAATTCTTGAGGAATGTCCTCAATCCTGTGCACACTAACCACTGAGTCTTCAACTCTGATCTCTGCTGCATTTCCTTGGATATCTGCTATTGTTGCTTGTTCCTTTTGAACCACTGGAATTTTGGCCTTAATTTCTTCCTGCTGCACTTGGACCACTGGCACTTCTGGCCTGGCAATCTCTTGCTCAACTTGAACTTCTGGTGCTGCTGTTGTTGCCTCTTCTTGGACCTCTAGGACTTCCCCAATAATGGCCTCACCCTCAGCTGCTGAGGTCTTGGTCCAAACATCACCAACAAGAGAGACTCGCTTTTCTTAAGATTCCTGGACCGGATAGCTTGGCCCATCTTCTCTGAAACTGCCCCATTCAAATTTACTCCAAAGTGTTGGAATATCTTGGTTAGCAAATGGGCATAAGGAAGAGATACATTTAACTTACTCTTCTTATCCCAAACTTGAGCATTTGCAAATTTCATCCTTTCTATGATGACCTCTGCCATATTTATACTCTGGTTCTGGATAGCCCAGAACATCAGGTCTGAATCTGCCTTGGTGCACGTGGAGAAGGTTGCACTCCTGGGCACCAGAATCTGACATACTATGAAATGCAATAAGCGGTTGAACGCATTCAACTGATTAATGTCTATCTTCCCATCTTTCAGCCTGAACTCAGAACCAACAATCCCCAAACCTTTCGCCTGAATGTCAACAGTGTGTACTCCACTGTGACCGGAGGTGGACACACCAAACAAGGACTCCAATAGCTTATACGAGATCCGAATCTGAGTTCCTTTGACCATGGATGTCAAAGACCCATCTTCCTCAGACTTCAGACAGACATAAAATGCCTTGATCAGGTCTGGATAGCTTACCTCTGAGAGTGTTGCCATCTTCGTCCACTTCAATCTCTCCATAGTAGCAACAATGCTGTGCATCCCGTCTTTTCCAATCAACCACATCCACTGCCTTGTGCCCGCACAACTTGGTCTTCACCGAAGCGAACTTTTCCTGCTGCTTTGTGGTGAGAAAGCAGTCCCATAGCCCCGGACGGTGCCAAAACTCCAGAAACGGCCATGTTTTGAATGGGAAAAGGTTCTGGATGGTCTAAAGGAGGATTGGAGCAAAAGCCCTCAGAAGATTTTCGCGGAAGGGATGGAAGCTTTGAAATCACACGAAGTTGATGTCGGAGTCGATAGGGTTTATCGTCTCAGGCAAGTTGAAAGAGATGAGAGCGGGAGGTGAGTCGTTGTGACACAGATTTCGAGTTTTATCAGATAAAGATAAAGTGACTTTTGAGAGGATGGCGCCATAAATGCAGAAAATGACAAAACAGAGATAGGTTCGAGATGAATAAATAAATAAATGAACCGCCACTGAAATTTATGATGCAAGCATCTTTAAAGATTTCGCTTAATTTCAGGGGAGAGAACAGATAGTTGATGTTCTGAAATAACATTATTTCAGTTATTTACAGATAAATCTATCACAAATACACATGCCTAATTCCCTTCTAAAAGATGTAATCACTCTTCAGCTAAGGCTTTTGTGAAGATATCTGCTAACTGATTTTGAGTATTTATAAATGAAATGTCTATATTACTGTTAGCTACATGATCTCGAATGAAATGGTATCTAACCTCAATATGTTTTGTCCTTGAGTGTTGTACTGGATTTTTGGGGAGATTAATTGCACTGGTGTTGTCGCACAGCAAGGGAATTGTCTTGATGTGTAGCCCATAATCCTCAAGTTGTTGCTTAATCTATAGGAGTTGTGTACAGCAGCTTCCAACAGCCACGTGCTCAGCTTCAGCTGTTGACAGTGCTACTGAATTTGCTTCTTTGAGAACCATGGAATCAAACAACCTGCAAGAAATTGACAACATACATTGGTGCTTTTCCTATCTATCTTGCATCCAGCGTAATCAGCATCAGAGTATCCTACTAAATTTATTTCACGTGATTTTGGATACCACAATCCTATATCATGAGTTCTAGCTAAGTATCTAAAAATCTGTTTGACATTAATTAAATGAGACTCTCTAGGATCTGCCTGATACCTAGCACATGCATACACTAAACAATATATTAGGTCTACTTGCTGTCAAGTAAAGTAATGAACCTATCATACCTCTGTAGAGCTTTTGGTCTACTTTCTTACCATCCTTGTCACTGTCTAGCTTATAGATGTGCTCATTGGTGTTGATCGTGGCTTGGCGTTTTCAAAACCAAATTCTTTAGTAGCTCTTTGTGTACTTGGCTTGACAAATGTGGGAGCCTTCTTTTCCTTGCTTGATTTACAATCCGAGGAAATAATTAAGTTCCCCCATCATGCTCATTTCAAATTCTCCCTACATAAGCTTTTCAAAGTACTTGCAAAGAGATTCATCAGTAGAACCAAATATTATCATCAACATAGATTTGAAGAAGTAACACATTTTTAACTTTAGACTTAATGAATAATGTGCTATCTACTTTTCCTCTAATAAAACCATGGTTTAACAAAAATGCACTTAATCGTTCATACATGCTTTAGGTGCTTGTTTCAAACCATATAAAGCCTTGTACAATTTAATACATGATTTGGAAAATCGATATCATCAAAACCGGGAGGTTGTTCTACATAAACTTCCTCCTTTATGTAACCATTTAGAAAAGCTGATTTTACATCCATTTAAAATAATTTAAATCCAATTCTGATGCATAAGCAAGTAAAATCCTAATTGCCTCAAGTCTGGCTACTAGTGCATAGATTTCATTGAAATCTATGCCTTCCTTTGAGAATAGCTTTGAGCTACCAATCTGGCCTTGTTTCTAGTGATCACACCAGCTTCATCCATTTTGTCCTGAACACCCATTTGGTGCCAATCACAGGATGATCTGATGGTCTCGGAATAAGGGACCATACTTGGTTTCTCTTGAACTGATTAAGTTCATCTTGCATGACTATATCCAAGATTCATCAGATAGTGCTTCATTGACTGTCTTAGGCTCTATTTGAGATACAAAGGCTAAATAATCACATGGGATTACGTTACCTCTAGTTCTTACCCCAACTGATGGATCTCCAATAATGTTATCCAACGGATGATCTTTCTTGTATCTCCATTCCTTTGGAAGATTATCATGCGATATATCTTTTTGTTGTAGATCTTCTAAGGGTGGATCTTCCTTGTCCTCAATGGATGTATTCTTTAACTTCTTGGACATTCATCTACATCATCAACATCACTGTCTACTTCCTTTCTCAGGAAGGGTTAGTTTTATCAAAAATAACATACATTGTTTGTTCAATTAATAAACTATACTTATTAAATGCTCTATATCCTTTGGGTTTAGAAGCATACCCCATAAATATACCTTCATCAGACTTTGAGTCCAGCTTACCAATATCTCTTTTTCCATTGTTGTGAAAAAGCATGGACATCCAAATGTTCTGAAGTGACTGATCTTTGGCTTCTTCTGCTTGTAAAGCTCGTATGCAGTCTTCTTCAGGATTGGCCTATCATCACTCTATTGATTATATAGCATGTTGTGTTGATGGCTTCGGCCCAAAAATACCTTGGTAAATTATATTCTGACAACATAGTCCTTGCCATATCCAATAAAGTTTTGTTCTTTCTCTCAGCAACTCTATTTTACTGCGGTGTCCTTGGTGCTGAGAAATTATGTTCTATTCCTTAATCATCACAGAACTTTGCAAATCTTTCATTCTGAAATTCTCCTCCATGATCTGATCGAATGCTCACAATGGTATACTTCTTGTCTTTCTGAACTCTCTTACTGAAGCTGACAAAACTGTCAAATGTGTCATCCTTGTGCTCCAAGAATGATACCCATGTGAATCTGGAGTAGTCATCAACTATAACAAATCCAAAGTTCTTTCCTCCAAGACTTGTGGTTCCCATTGGCCCAAATAGATCCATATGTAGAAGTTCTAAGGGTTTAGAGGTTGTTACCACTGTCTTTGACTTGAAGGATGATTTAGTGTACTTTCCCTTTGCACACGGCTCACAGACGCCTTCCATCCTAGTGCTTACTTTGGGCAAACCTTCCACTAAGTTTCTCTTGATTAGCTTTCTTATTCCATCCAAGCTACAATGTCCCAATCTTCTGTGCCAAAGTTCCACTGAATGATTCTTGCTTACGGCAAAGCACACATCCTGATCTTTTATTTCTTCCAAATGAAGTACATAGAGATTCTTCTCTCTGCAGGTTTCTGTTGCCCAGCTAGCAAGCCCAGAGGGGGGGTGAATGGGATTCTTAAAATTATTGAGAACCTAAAATCTGTTCAGAAAAACACTCACACAACACACTTCGATAACTGTTAATGTTAGTATAAAGAGAATAGCAAACACAAGGCAATCAAACACACGACACACGGAATTTATCCTGGTTCGGACCTCCTTTCCACAGGAGTCCTACGTCCAGTCCCTAAGCAACAACTCAGGATTTCACTACCCAAGGGTACAGTCCCCCTCAAGGACACTTACACACCCAGCCGTAGCTGGTCTTCTCTTCACAACCCGAAGAGGAATTACAACACCCTGGATCCCACCAGGTCTTCCTTCTACACGAAGGGAAACAAACATCCTAAACCACCAGGTCTTCCTTCAACACGAAGGGAAAGAACACAGGAATGTATTCAAGAGATGATACACCCCTAGATCAAGCTTAAGGACCAACGCTTGATCTGAAGCAATGACTGAGAGGGAAAGTTCTACAATGAGGAACACTCTCAGTTTACAGAAGCTCTCAAGACTAACACAATGAATGCAGAGAGCTAAGAGTTGAACAATCAAAGGAGTGAGGCTTCTCTCTTTCAGATGCTCGCAGAAAAGCTTGTAAAAGATTGTCGTTAGTGTTGTATCTACTTCTGGAGCTTCAATCTTCTATATATGTCTTCCATTTGAAAATTGAATGTTGAAGTGTCTGTTGTATCTGAGCTTTTGTTTATGTTAGACTGCATGTCACTGTAGAGCTTCTTGTTCAGCAGTCTTTAGCTTTCCATGCACGCAACAAGAGAAAGGATCTTCTCTGATATCCGTTATCTTCCATATTGTCCAACGTTGTATTGAGGTGCGTTATCAGAGACCTGCACGCATTAAATGCTAAAATAATAGATAGCTAGGCTGTCTCTTGTTGTCAGTCAACGTTAGATTGATTTTATATCAAAAAGAAGTTCCATTCTGTTCTTCTAAAAAATGTTTACAGTATAAGTGTGGAAATAGAAGATATCATTTGCATGCAGTGCAGTGATATGATCAGTCATAATAAATGCATGGATGTGAGAGAAAAGCGAGGGAAGACTTTGACTTTTCAAACTATCTGAGAATAGGTTTGAATATCAAGTCGTTATACATCATGAAATCGATATGATTATGACTTATGAAATCGTTGTGTTGATGAGTCGTTATTCATGTGAATTGTTATACATTCATAAGTAAATCGATGTACACACAAATCGTTATGCATTAAACCAAATCGTTATGATACTATCAGCAAATCGTTATGGACCAGTCGTTATAACCAAATCGTTGTTTAATGTATCGAATCTTTACTGCGACCAAGTCGTTGTGTAACTTAATGAATCGTTATGAAACTTAACGAGTCGTTGTGGAACCGAAATCGTTGCGAGGGCAAATCGTTGTTCTCACTTATCAAATCGATGCGATGACCAAATCGTTGTGAGAGCAAATCGTTGTTCTCACTTATCAAATCGATGCGAAGACCAAATCGTTGTGAGAGCAAATCGTTGTTCTCACTTATCAAATCGATGCGATGACCAAATCGTTGTGAGAGCAAATCGTTGTTCTCACTTATCAAATCGATGCGAAGACCAAATCGTTATGAACCAAGTTGATGTGATCTCTTAGCGAATCGTTATGAGATAGACTGCAATAGATAGCAATGACTTATGAAATCGTTATAGAACCAAAATCAATGTGAATGAGGAAATCGTTATGATTCTAAGGAAATCGTTATAACAACTAGAGAGTCGATGTGTACTTAGAAAATTATATGCTTTGGACTATAAATGCTGGTATGAAGAATACTTACCAGTTATCTTGTGTTTTCTTTGTTAGATTTCCTGTGCTCAAATCTCATAGAAAATATGTTAGAAATGCACATTGTCTTAGTTTTGTTAATCACCAAAATAGATATTTAATTTATTTAAATTATATGAGGAAAATCTGATCATCAGCTTAAAACACAGTTTTATCATCTTTTATAATACTGCATCTTGATTTTTGAAACTTGATTTGATGGCCTTTGTCGCACAGCTGGCTGATGCTGATTAGATTATGCTTGAGTCCTTTTACGCATAGAACATCCTCTATGAGAGTCCTGCCTTGACTGCCAATTGTTCCACATCCAATGACTGTCCCTTTTCCATTATCTCTATATGTTATTGTGTCTTCTTTAGCTTCGAGATGGGAGAACAGCTTTATGTTCTCTGTCATATGCCTTGAGCACCCGCTGTCCAGGTACCACTTAGATACTCGAAGGCTTCCCTGTAATGAAAACACTAAGCTTTAGGTACCCAAGTTCTTTTGGGTCCTGATTGGTTAGTATCATCATTTTTCCTCTTAATTATCTATTTTTTATGTTTAGTTGGACATGTTATTTTAATATGACCTAATTTGTTGCAGTGATTACAGCAAGATATTCTACTTACCTTTTCAGTTGGAGTGTATTTAAAGTTTGACTTGTATGCAGTGTCTTGTTCGGCTACAAATTTAGGTGTTGGATAAATTTTAGGATGTACTACGGCTTCTTCATTATCAGAGGGATGTATCCTAACCCATATTTCTTTTTGCCAGATCTTCTAGCTCCTTTTAGTATTAATGTTGTTTTACCATTTGTAAATTTTTCTAATGTGCTGGTCTTGGTTTAATTTACTTATGATTTCTTGATTTTCATTTTGTTATTTGTTCATTTTTACTTTTCAAGTCTTCACACAATAAATCGTTTCTTCTTTGTAGCTCAGAAATTTGTTTTTCCAGTTGCTCGTTTTCAGATTTTAGATCTGAATTAGTGTTTTCCAAGCAAGCATAATTTTTCTTACTGACTTTTAGCAATTTACACACATCTTTGTATTACTATATAGTTCGTTAAAAGCATCTTCTAAACTGTCAGATTTAGATTCATTGCATGAAGAAAAAGATGAGTCAGATGATACCTTATCATCGATGTTAGTCATGAAAACCAGGTTGGCCTTTTCTTCTTCATCTCCACTTGAGCTCGACTCACTATCAGAGTCACTGCTATTGTCCCAAGCTGCTGCCATGGCTTTCTTCTTGTATCTTCTGAACTTCCTAGAATGTCTTTCTTTCTAATCTCAGTTTTCTTTAGCTTCGGACATTCTGCCTTGATATGTCCGGGCTTCTTGCATTCATAACAAATGGGCTCAGCTTTCATTGAGTCTTTTCCTTCTTGCTTCTTAAAATCTTTGTTTTTCTTGAAGTATCTCCTTCCGGACTGGTACTTCTTTTTAGCAAGTATCCTTTGTAGTCTTCTGGAGAGGAGAGCTTCCTCATCTTCACTACTTCTTATGCTTTCATTATCATCTGAAGATTCTTCTGATGCAACTTCTTCTGCCTTGAGAGAGTTGGAATGTTTCTTTCTGCTTGATGACTCTCCCAACCTTTCCATGTTGATCTCATGGGCCATTAGGGACCTAATGATTTTCTCAGTGACATTCTCTTTAGATCATTAGCCTCTTCTATTGCTGTCACTTTAGGAGTCCACGAGGCTGGTAAGGATCTTAAGATCTTTCTGACCATATCTCCCATTTCATATTCCTTTCCAAGACCAGCCAATCCATTTGTAATATCGGTGAATCTGCTGTACATCTGTATATTGTTTCTCTTGGATGCATCTGGAATCTCTCGTATTGTGTCACCAGAATATCTATTCTGGTTCTTTCACTTTGTCAGTACCTTCATACGTGATCCTCAACTTCTCCCACATCTCCATTGCGGATTTGCAGGCAGATATATGGTTGAACTCTTTCTTGCTAAGAGCGCAACGCAATATGCTTTTGGCCTTGCAGTTGAGAGAGATCTTTGTTGTCATCTTTCGTTCATTTGTCTTTCTCGTTTGTGACCAGAAGATCTCCTTCTTCTATAATGGACCAAATCTGATAATCAAGTCCTTGTAGGAAGAACTCCATTCTTGTTTTCCAGTAAGTATAGTCTTCACCATCGAACAATGGTGGCATGTTGACCGACTGATCTTCAAAGTGACCTTGGGCTGCCATTTGATCTTTTCTCTTCAGATCGTTGGATCTTCTTTGTCGAAGAAACTAGCTCTGATACCACTTATTGCCCAGCTAGCAAGCCCAGAGGGGGGGGGTGAATGGGATTCTTAAACTTTGATTATCTAAACCTGTCAACAAAAACGTTCACACAAAAACACTATGTTTGACTGTTAGTGTTAGTAGTAAATAACACGCCAAACACAAACAACAATCACACTACACAAGGATTTTATCCTGGTTCGGACCTCCTCTCCATAGGAGTCCTACGTCCAGCCCCTAAGCAACAACTCAGGATTCCACTACCCAAGGGTACAATCCCCCTCAAGGACACTTACACATCAAGCCGCAGCTGGCCTTCTCTTCACAGCCTGAAGAGGAATACAACACCCTGGAACCCAGGTCTTCCTTCAACCCGAATGGAATAAAACCACCTGTTACCTACAGGTCTTCTCTTCAACCCGAAGAGGAACAACACAAACAATGTGTGAAAGTTGGAAAAGTGCCCCTAGACCTGGTTTACAACAAATCCAGATCTAAGGCAGAGACTGAGATTAAGAGATCTACAATGAAAGAAACTCTCAGAACTCAAAGGTGCTCTCCAGGAATTGAACGGAATGATGAGAGCGAGAGCTACACAAGAGTTGGAATAAAATCGCTCTTCTATTGAGACTCTTTTTGCGTGAAAGATTGCTCTCTTTAAAAGTTGTCTTCTTAGAGTCTTCAGACTTGAATATATATCTTCCCTTGAGGAAGTAGTCGTTGATATGTCTATTGTCTCTATGCTCTGGTATACATTAGACTGCATGGTATTGTAGAGCTTCTAGTCAACGGTCCTTTACGTTCCATGCATGCAAAGAGAAGATCCTTCTCGATATCCTTTATCTTTCATTTTGTCCAACGTTGTAAATGGTTGTGCTTATCAGAGACCTGCACACAATAAATGCGGAATGATAGATAGCTACGCTGTCTCTTATTGTCAGTCAACGTTAGAATGAATATACATCAAATAGATTCCATTCTACTTTCTAAAAAGATGTTTCCAATATAAGCATAGGAATAGAAGATATTTGTGCATGCATCATACAGTGAAATGTTCAGTCATAATAAATGCATGGATATCGGAGAAAAGCGAGGGAAGACTTTGACATTCAAAATATTTGAAATCTGTTTAAATATCAGTCGTTATAGCTCATGAAATCGTTGTAAGTACGACTTATGAAATCATTGTGAATGAGTCGTTGTTTATATAAATCGTTGCACATGTAAGTAAATCGATGTGAAATAAATCGTTATACAATCATAACCAAGTCGTTGTAGAGACAATTGTTATGAGAGTATAAGCAAATCGTTATGACCAGTCATTATAACCAATCGTTGTCTCACTTATCGAGTCGATGAGTGATCAAATCATTGTTTTGCTTTATCGAATCATTACACAGACCAAGTCGTTGTTGTGACTTATCGAATCATTACAACAAGCAATCGTTGTGTAACTTATCGAGTCGTTATAATGACCAGTCGTTGTTGTAACTTGTCGAATCGTTGTAAATACCAAATCGATGTGGAACTTATCGAATCGTTATGAAAGACAATCGTTGTGAGGCAAGTCATTGTTCTCACTTAGTTAATCATGTGAAACTGAATCGTTGTGAAAGCAAATCGTTGTTCTCATTTATCAAATCGTTGTGAGAGCAATCGTTGTTCTCACTTTTCAAATCGTTATGAGAAACCGAATCGTTATGAGAGCAAATCGTTGTTCTCACTTATCAATCATTGTGAGACAAATCGTTGTTCTCACTTTTCAAATCGTTATGAGAAATCGAATCATTGTGAGAGCAAATCGTTGTTCTCACTTATCAAATCGTTATGAAATCAATATGATTCTAATGAAATCATTGTAGCATAGAGAGATCGATGTGTATTAGAGAAATTTCATGCTCTGTATTTAAATGCTACAAAGTAAGAATACTTACATATTTTCTTGATTTCGCCTGATTTACTTCATGGCCTAAGCTTCATGACAACTTATTAGATGCACACTTTATTGAAGTTTTTTTAATCACCAAAATAGATATATCATTCATAAATTATATCGGGATGACCTGATCATCACCTTGATGGCGGCCCATAAAGAAGACTCTATGCGTCTAGCCCTTGTTGTTCGAATGCTTCAGCGAGAAGAAGATCCGCATCTTGTTCAGCCGGTGCTTGATATAATAGACATTGTTGCTGGTCTGGGGTGACACGCGAGGCGGAAGTGCCCCCAGAAGATGTCCACGGTAGGCACTACATCCCGCAACTTGCACAAGATGCAGAAGCCATATCATCCTCCATGAGTTCGTCATCAGTTGGATGGGGGCAATCCTCCAGCGTTCAGGATCCCCTGCGCCACCTCTGGCAGTGGCAACCGGAACCCTGCCTCCAAGAGGTCCAAGAACATGGCGAAACACCTGGGCTTGTTCGGCAGATACGACTCATTCTCTTGGCAAGATTAATGATGTCGTACTCGTCGCCGATGTGAAAACGGTCAGGGAGGCCTTCAAAGTATCTGTACTTCGGCCCCCCGTCGCTCCCGGCACTGCTCCACTCGCCCCGGAGGCAACACTTCTTTGCCTGCTCTCTGCGACATCTCTGCTCGCGAGCAAAGGAGAAAAGGGGGAGTAGCGAAGGCAGGAGGAAGACGATGAACAATGGCAATAGGGAAGGCTTCTGAATGAGGAAAGCGTGAACCCCCACCTTATCCCCACCTCTTCCTATAAGGAAGGGAGGCGCAAAATTCGAAGGCAAAAATGGCAGTTTTCCCACTCCATGGACCGTCGACATGCCGCCCCGGCCTCACAGCGCGACACGTCATCCTTGCCATCATGAAACTCTGTCCCTGAGAGGGCTCCAACGGCATCGTCCAAAGGCCGCGCTCACCTCCACGGTCTGTAACACCCCGGAAATTTAGTGATTTAAAAACTTTGGAAATAAAGGAGGATAAAGTAAATAAACATATTAGAGAGACTTCCAACACCATGTATTAATGACCCATTAACAAGATTGGACCAATAGAGCACATTGGCCCAAGATATAAACAAACTAGGACAGGAAATTTCCCAGAAATTCGTGTATGTAATTATGCCATAATTGGAGAGGGCAAGTTAGGTTAAATTAAGGTAATTATTCATGCAAGGTAAGCTAAAAAAAACCGACCCAAACCCATTGGTGGTTTCCTAAACCTTTGCTACCTCTTTTAGGTAAGAGAATCCCATATTTTATGGAAAGTGGAGACAGAACTCGTAGCCCTTTCCTAGTCTCGTTTGGACTCTTAACTACACCCTAAACTATAAGAACTCGTCCTTAAACTTTGGGAAGGTTTAACAACGAGTTGGGTCGTTTGGAGGCAGGCTAGAGCTTCTGAGGAAAAGAGAAAGGCTGGGAACCCGGAGCTTCATCCCCTCATCCCTGTTGCATCCAGAACATCGACTGGACTTAGATCTTCATAAAGGTAGGTGTTCTCGGACCAAGATTAAAGAAACCAACACCATCATGTAGATTTTGAGTCTAGGATCATATGCACTTGGTTGACTCAATTTCATGGAGTACACATTGCGTATTCGTAGTTTTCCCTAAGTCGCGCACAGTTAGGGCTTTTCCCGTTCTTCTTATTATGCACATGATTCAAGACCGAATTAGACTAAACTTTATTCATGAAAGTTCTTCTACTGTAGTCACGATCATCTTTTATGTTGGACATTTTGTCTAGAATTGTTCGTTCGAGAGTTATAGGCATGATAAGAGAGTCGCTGCATGATACTGTGATTTCGGGCTACACTTGACTTTTTTTCTTCATATGTTTTCTCAGGATTCGAGACCGAATTAGATCAAATCTCCAACATCAAAGTTCTTCTATAGTGTTCACGTCATCATGGGTGTTGACCGTTTTGTCTAAATGTCATTTATTAGAGAGTTATAAGAGGTGGAAGTGAATCACTGCATGAGACATGTTTTTTGGTTACACCTGACTCATTTTTTTGTTCGGAAGGGCACTATGTCGACACGACTTGATCTAGTGGCAACACACTGTCCCAAAACAGCCTAGAAGGTGTTCTGGGAAGCTCTCTAGTGTCGACACTACCTGATCTAGTGTCGACACACTGTCTCGGTTTGACCCAGAAAGTTCTGGGAGCTTTTCTAGTGTCGACACTACTTGAGCTAGTGTCGACACACTGTCCCCATATTGCCAGAAGGTTTTCTGGAAGTTGTCTCTAGTGTCGACACTACTGATCTTGTGTCGACACTACTTGACCTTTTTGCCTTGTATTTGAAGCACTGTGTCGACACTACCTGATCTAGTGTCGACACTACTACTGACCAGTTGGCATTATTTGTCTTGTGTTTGAGGCATTGTGTCGACACCACTTGATCTAGTGTCGACACTACCCTTACAAGAAATTTGCATATTTTGGTCTGATCATTCATGATGTCTACTAGCATGTGCATGATGTTATATAGTATGCATGGACCTAAAATAAATCAACCCATTGAAAAATAGTAATGATCTGAATACGATTCTAATGTGTAAATGTGATTGATCTTAAGTCATTGGATTATCTTGTGATCTTGCTTATTGTCAATTGATAAGATAAGAATATGATATGAATGGGGGATGAATACATGTTAGTGGTGTTAATGTTATGATTTGCATATGAGTTTCATGGTTACATGTTTCCGCTGTTCAATTATTATTTTTCATATGAATACATGTTAGGAAAGCACATGGTCTACATACGATCTATCTTTAGAAACATCCATGTCAAGACATTAATGACCTACGAACATAAGATACGTCGTTATCCTGCCTTGTTCTTTTGAGCTGTTTGTCATTCCTGACTCTATGAATGATCATGTTCCTTTTACTACGAGCTTGTTATTGAAACTCTGTGGCCATATATGAATCTATTGTTCGGCACAATGTGGATTCGGTCCAAAACTTGATCCAATGCCTGTGCAATAGGGGCCTTGTCTGGTCCTGGGGAGGAGCACCCCAACGTACTTATTAAACCGCGGGAGTATGGACTCTTGGTGCTTGGCATAGCACAAACAAACAAGCAAGATTGTGAAAATGTGCCTCCTGTTTGACATATAAGTTTGACTTGACATGATATGATCGTCTGTTCATGTGAACACATGAGATCTGTTTGAATATGGCCAATCTCTTCTGATATGATTTTATTCTTGAAATATCTGTCCACGGTATATGAAACTCGACATTGATCTGATATGATATCCGTTCTACTTTGCTATTCAACTGTTTAGAAAGCATGCAATGTCATCATATTCAATGCAATCTGCCTATTTAAAATGTTAATCATGTATACTAGTGCCCGCACGTTATTGAGATGTAAATCCTACTGAGCTAGTTCGCTCACCCCTATCATCCTGCCCTTTTTCAGGTAGTGATGAAGAACCAGTGGAGTCAGATGGACAGAGCAAGAGTGACGAGCACCTGTCATATGAATAGTTGTCAGTTAGGAATAGAATTTAGTAATTGATGTATTAGAGAAACATTGTTATTTGATTAAAACCTTTTCAGTTGATTCTTCTTATGTGAGGTTGTATCTAGTTGAATGGTGGAAATAAGGTATACTTTTGGTGACCATATATAGTCTCGAATGTGATATTATATTCAATTGTGACTCTGCGCTATTCACTATGATACGCCGATTTGTATCGTTCACGTCCCCCGGTATTTATTCTACTACTAAATATCGGGGCGTGACAGTTGGTATCAAAGCCTGAACTTTAGGGTCCAAGGGATAGGATCATAGAATGAAACTAGATCACACGAGTCAAAAACCTGTCGTACCTAATGTGAGCTTGGGTAGAGCCATGGGAATAGAAGACACATGTGATATAATTAGATGACTGACTTATATTATTATCTTGAAGGTGCTTATTACCTCAATGGCCGCTGAACGTGCCCAGGCTAGGAGCATGCAACAACAATACAGAACTTGACTCAGGCTATCCTGCAAGCCACCCAGGGTGGAGGTAACCGCGGAGCTGGTGATCTCCATCGGAATTTCCGGAATATGGATCGCCTAGGTTTGAAGGGAGTACTGACCCAGATGTTGCTGAACACTGGGGTTAAGGAGATTGAAAGGATATTCAGGGTTATGCAATGCACGGACCGGAACAAAGTACTGCTGGCAACTTTCAATTGGAAAAGGATGCTAGAGCATGGTGGGAGTCGGTAGAAGCAATACTAAATGGCCACAGCTAACATGGGCAGTTCATTAAGCACTTCAACACCAAGTACTTCTCGGAGAGGGTGCAGGAATGGAAAGCAGCCGAATTTGCGGCTTTAAAGTAGAGAGGACTCAATGTGGCCGAGTATGAGGCCCAATTCTCTCGTCTGTCCCGATATGCTGCCACTGATTGGGACAGAAAGGATGAAGGCAAAACGCTTTCTGAATGGCTTGAGGCCCCAGTTCATCACTCAACTGGCGCCAATGGACATTCAAACCTATGCCGACATGGTAAAGAAGGCTCAGTTACTGGAAGATGCCATGGAGACTGCTGAAAGAATTAAGGGAAAATCCGTGAAACAGGAGCAAGTGTCTTCTATTGGAAGGTATCAGCCGACTATGGGAAGAAAAGGCCCAGTGAGGAAATGAACCAGCGGATAAAAAGCCGAAGGAGATAGGTAAGCATAGTGGTGACAATGGAGAAAGGTGCAAACATTGTGACAGAGCTGGTCATCGGTCTGAGCAATGCTGGAGAGCGTATGGGAGATGCCTGCGCTGTGGTAGTCGTGACCATAGGATCTCGGACTGCCCAATACTGAAGGAACAAGCCCCTCAGGACAAGCGTCCGAATGGACAGAAGAGGCAAGGCCGACTGCAAGCTATCCATGAACCAGAAACTGCTGAAGAAGGAGGTATCGTGGAAGGTACACTACTATTCTTTCCGACCCGCATATGTTCTCTTTGATACGGGAGCTACGCATTCCTCATATCTCAAACATTTGTTGATACCCTACCTGTGAAACCCGTCCCAATGAAATCCGGAATAGTTGTGTCAACCCCGATTGGTCCTGGCACCAATCTTACAAACCATATGCCATCCAGTGAAGTGTTGATAGACACCCAAAACCTACCAGCAAATTTAATATGTATGGACATGGCGGGGTATGATGTGATACTGGGAGCAGACTGGATGTCTGAACATGGGGCTAGTATCAACTGCAGGAGAAGTCGGGTAACCTTTAGCCAGTACCCAAAACTAGTGTTCACAGGGATAGAAACCACAGGAGATTGTCACTTATCTCTGCACTACAAGCCAAAAGGATGATGAGGAAAGGTTGTATGGCCTTTCTTGCTGCTGTGTCGTCGCAAAGAATGAAGTCAAAGTTGAGGACATCCATGTCGTCAGCGAATACGCTGATGTTTTCCTGAAGACTTGCCAGGAATTCCTCCTGAGCGAGAGGTCGATTTACCATCGAGTTGGTCCCTGGAGCAGCACCAGTATCTAGGGCACCATATAGAATGTCCCCCGCAGAACTGAAGGAATTAAAAGAGCAACTGATGGAACTGTTAGAGAAGGGTTTCATCCGACCTTGCACATCGCCATGGGGGCCCATGTCCTCTTCGTCAAGAAGAAGATGGGTCGATGAGGCTATGCATAGATTACAGACAACTAAATCAGTTAACCATCAAGAACAAATACCCTCTGCCAAGGATTGATGAGTTGTTTGATCAATTATCTGGAGCTAGATACTTCTCTAACATAGATCTCAGATCCGTTATCATCAATTGAGGATCAAAGGAGAAGACATTCACAAGACTGCCTTCCAAAGCAGGTATGGGCATTATGAATTTATTGTTATGCCTTCGGACTAACGAATGCCTCTGCAGTTTTCATGCAGTTGATGAATAGCATTTATCGCCCATATCTTGATAAATTTGTGGTGGTATTCATAGATGATATATTAATCTATTCCAAGACAAGGGAAGAGCATGAGGAGCATTTGAGGATCTCATTACAGTTTAAGGAGAACAAATTATATGCCAAGCTAAGTAAATGTGAATTTTGGCTTGAGGAGTATCCTTTTTAGGACATGTGGTAACCAAAGATGGTATCGATGTTGATCCATCAAAGGTGGAGGCTGTGCTGAAATGGGAAAGACGACAAGCGTCACTGAGATCAGGAGCTTTCTAGGATTAGCAGGATATTACCGAAGGTTTATAAAGGATTTCTCAAAGATTGCAGTGCCATTGACCAAGCTGACCCGGAAGGAAAATCCGTTTGTGTGGACCGATGAATGTGAAGAAAGCTTTAACAACTTGAAGAAGTGTCTGACTACTGCTCATGTCCTTGCCTTACCCACTGAAGAGGGAGGATTTGAAATTTATTCAGATGCTTCTGGAACAGGTCTAGGATGCGTCTTAATGCAACAAGGGAAGTAATAGCTTATCCCTCAAGACAGTTGAAGATCCACGAAGTGAACTACCCGTTCATGACCTGGAGTTAGCAGCCGTAGTATTCGCCTTGAAGATCTGGAGGCATTATATCTATGGTGAGCAATTTAAAGTCTTTTCTGACCACAGGAGTTTGAAATACTTGTTTTCACAGAAGGAGCTTAACATGAGACAAAGAAGGTGGTTAGAGTACCTTAAAGACTTTGACTTTTCCATTCAATATCACCCTGGGAAAGCCAATGTAGTGGCAGACGCTCTAAGTAGACAACCAGGAGCTATGCTAGCTAGTATGATGCTGGGCGAATGGAAGTTACTGGAGCAATTTGCAAGTTTGAACATAGACGTGGGAAAGAAGGAAAAACAAGTAATGATTTCAAATCTCCAGATACAATCCGATCTACTGACCGAACAAGGAGAAACAGGGAGAGGATCCATTCTTAGTTGAGATCAGGGGGAAGTAGAACAAAGACCTGACTTCACACTATCAGCTGAAGGAAGATTACTATTCCAAGGTAGAACAGTGTCCCTGATCATGAGAGCTCAAGAAGAGGTTATTAAATGAAGCTCACCAGTCCAAGTACACGATCATCCTGGAGCAACAAAGATGTACCAAGACTTGAAAAGGTCGTACTGGTGGCCAAACATGAAGAGGGATGTGGCCTCATGTATCGTACTGTTTAACATGCATGAAAGTCAAGGTCGAGCATTTCCATACAACTGGTGGACTGCTACTAGAAATCCCGAAGTGGAAGTGGGATAGTATCGACATGGACTTTATCATGGGATTGCCCAAGACTAGAGGTTGTATGGATGCAATTTGGGTAATAGTTGACCGATTGACTAAATCAGCTCACTTCTTGCCGATAAGAGTACATGGTCAGTGGATGTATTGACTGCACTATATGTTAAGGAAGTAGTCAGATTGCATGGGGTTCCATCTAACATAATATCAGATCGGGACCCTAGATTTACTTCACATTTCTGGAAGGGTTTACAAGCAGCAATGGGTACTAAACTAAACTTTAGTACTGCTGTAAGGTCTCAGGTCTTAGTGGATCATTATTGGGTCTTGTAGAGGTCTGTTGTGGTTGAACGACAAGGTCCATTGTCGTGACTTAGGGTTGACGGCCAAGGGCTATAGCCATTGATTGGGTGTTAGCGTCCAGCGATGTGGACGTTTGTTGTTGAACTCGACGGCAAGCGTTTGGACGTCAAGTCTTTGGCGGTTCAGTAGGTGCTAGGGATGTGGACGTCTATTGGTCGCGCCTGTAGAAATAGGGCAACCCGAGAGCAGAAGCTCTTCTCTTCCTTTCCTCTCTTTCCCTCCACTTCTGCCTTTGTCTGTTTCCACTGCTTCTGATGGTTGATGGGAGTTCGTGGGAAGGCTCTGGTATGCGTGGCGGTGCTTGATCGGGCGGGAAACGCGAAGATTGGTGCGATTCGCGCGGAGACTTCGAGGGTTCCGGTGCGATTGATGACTGTTTGGGAGTTTTTAAGGCGTTCTGAGGTAGGGACTTACTCCTTTAACTCTCCTTGCAAATCAGCATGCTCATTTGTGTGGATTAGTATGCTAATTGCATTTTAGGGTTGGGTTATACCATGCCAGGATTTTGGGTGTTTTGGGCAATCCAAGTGTTGGATTGTTTAATTTTAAGTTCTGGTAGTAAAAGATGTGAGGAAGTATTTCCCTCCATCAGTAGGCGTTCTGTTGGGTGATTTTACCAAATTAGACTGACCTGACGTGTCTGGGTCTAGGGGACTGGAGAACTTAACGTCCACATCTGTTGACGTTGAGATCTTCAAAGTTGATATAAACGACAAGGTCGATTGCCGTTGATTTAGGGTTAACGGCATTGTGAGTGCTGTCTACATCAATTGGCGACAATCGATGCTGCCGTTAATATCCTGTGTCCCAGCAGACTTTGGTCCTGTTCTGTGTTCAAGGTGTTGACGTGATGTCCGCGCCTGTTAACACATTTTGCCAGGATTAGAGTGTGACCTCCGCCTGTGCATATGAGTAGTTAGTTGTGACACGAGGTGTTCACTTATTGTGTACGGTGTTTCCGTTGAGAGTGTTACCGTCTATACTTGTGTTGAGTTACCGTGCTTCTGTTTCTGTTTGTCACCTGGACATAGAGCGACGCTCTGTCTAGATGACCGGTGTGTGGGGGTCCTCCTCGGTGAGCCAGACTTGAGAGCGTTCTGTCCTGTGCGTACTCCTTGTGGTGTTCGAGCCGGTCTCCGTGGAGCCCCTTCTCTACCGCTAGGGTCAGGCGTAGGGGGAAAACCGGTCGTGGGACCAGACGCGAAGAGAGCGTCTGTAGTGTGCACACGTGGTGGGGTGAGAGCCTCTGTGGTGACGGGACGCCGAGCCACAGACCCTAGCTGAGTCCTACTTACTGTGTGTGAGTGTGTGTTACTGAGCCGCGAGGTTTACAGTTTTGGGTTGTGATGCGACGTGTATTACTTTCTGTTTTTACTTTCCGCACTTTAGTACTGTTTCCGGTGGGGTTACTTTTCCCTACTGGGTCTCTTTTCTTGAGACTCACCCCCTCCCTTTCAGGTGGTCGTCGTTGACTCCCGTTCCAGGCGAGTCTAGCCACTCCGGTGTTGGTGCGCCCTAGCTGCAGTGAGTAGTACTTTTTGTTGTACTTCTGTACTCCGTACTTAGCTCGGACTCTGAGTTATACATGTTATGTTCATGTATAGTGAAATTTTACAGCTTTACATGGTGTGTATCTTCTTATATATAGTCTCCTCGGACGTTCACTTTTTACCCTTCCGAGCTTGTCTCGTGGGTTAGCGGGTCAGAATTCGGGTTACTTTGGTTACTGGTAATGCGGATTTTGGGTCGTTACAGTTTGGTATCAGAGCCTGGTCTGATGAGATATTAAAGGAAAATACCCATCATGTAGACTCAGAGTACAAAGAGTACAGTTGCAGCTATTTAGCCCCGAGTTAGTTAGTGTATTCATGTGTGTATTTTTGCTCTGTGTATAGTACTATGGCACCTAGCCGACGTCCTAGAGAGGGAGTGACTGAGCAGGTGACTCGTCAGGAGGCTGGAGATGCCCCGCCACCTCAGCAGACGCAGCCTTTGCCACAGGATGCACACAGTGGCATTGTTTCGCCACCGCCGCCACCTCCTCCTCAGGTAGCTCAGGGATTAGACTTGACTCGATTTCTTGAGGGGATGGCTCAGTTTGTAGCTCAGCACCGTGATGCGTCGGTACCCCAGGGTGGTACTGGGAAGGTGTTGAGGGAGTTTCTTGCAATTTCAGCCTCCCCAGTTTTTGGCCCAGCTTGATCCAGATGTAGCGCGAGCATGGTTGGATGCAGTGGAGCGGACTTTCCGTTCCATGGAGTGTGTTCCCGAGGAGCGAGTGTTGTGTTAGCTAGTTACCAGTTGCAGGCGCAGGCGTTGACTTGGCGGTCCTCAGAGTGGGAGACTACTTTTCAGTCTCGCCCACTTAGACAGATTCTGTGGCAGGAGTTTGTCGTTTCTTTGAGAGAGCCTTTTGTCCTACTTACGTCTGGACAGAGAGGTTGTACCAGTTTCTGGACTTGCAGCAGAGGGACTCTACTGTAGTACAGTACAGGCCAGATTTGTAGAGCTAGGCGTTATGCTCCGCAGATTATGGCAGATGAGAGTCTGAGGACTCAGCAGTTTGTGAGGGCCTGAGGCCAGAGCTCAGGCAGGCGTTGATAGTTGCTCGTGTCACAGACTTGGATGCGGCCTATCAGACAGCGGCGGCGTTGGAGGCTGATACTTTGTGGACCTGTGCTCGGAGTGCAGAGGTTCAGACGCAGGTAGTTCCACTCAGCCCAACAGCAGCAGGGTACTGTGCAGACGACTCCGAGGACTGCGACTTCCTACGCGTCCACTTCTGCTGGGACGACGGCGAAGTCAGGATCTCGGAGGAAGTTTCGGCGTGATAGGAAGCAGGCAGAGCAGAGACAGCAGTCGTTGGGAGTGTTCAGCAGCCAGTAGGGCAGCCTTCGCAGCAGGTACAGCATTCTTTGCTAGTCAGTGTTACCGGTGTGACCAGATGGTCACATGGCGTGAGATTGCCCTTTGTTACCTCGTGTGCTGCCAGCAGACTCAGTCACAGCCCCGAGTGCAGCAGCAGCCACCCGTGCAGCAGCATCAGCAGGCCGGAGGTTCTAGTGGGTCAAGAGGTAGAGGTCGTGTTACTCACTTGACCCGTGCAGACGTGGAGGCAGCTCAGCTAGTGGAAGGTACTGTTACAATTTTTGGTTATACAGCTAGAGTTTTGTTTGATTCCGGTGCCTCTCACTCTTTGTGTCTGAGGAGTTTTTAGACTCCCTTGGAGAGTTGAGTACTGGAGAGTCTGTTGAGCTAGCAGTAGAGTTTCCGACAGGGGACTTTGTCCTTACGTCCTACTGTCTTGAGGAGGTACCTGTGTAGTTGCAGGATCAGTGGTTGTCAGCTCGCTTGTTTGCTTTGCAGTTGCAGGACTATGATGTGATTTGGGTATGGACTGGTTTAGAGCGGTATGGTGCAGTGATGGATTGCCAGAAGAAGAGGGTGCACTTGCGGATACCTGGGGAAGCGGCATTCTACTTCCAGGGTATCGTACCTCTTACTCTCACTTTTTAGTTTCTGCTTTGAGGGCAGGGAGGTTGCTTGCCTCTGGTTGTCAGAGTTTTCTAGTTTCTGCTATTAACCTTGACCAGGTTACCTCGAGAGTGGGACATTCCCGTAGTGTGTGAGTTTCCGGATGTTTTTCGGAAGAGTTACCTGGTTGCCGCCAGAGAGAGAGATTGAGTTTACTGTTGAGTTGTTCCTGGCACTGTACCATTTGCACAGGCGCCATACCGTATGGCACCAGCAGAGTTGAGGGAGTTGAAGAGGCAGCTTGAGGAGTTGTTGGAGAAGGGCTATATTCATCCTAGCTTTTCTCCTTGGGGATTACCTGTTTTGTTTGTCAGGAAGAAGAAGGATGGTAGCCTGAGATTGTGTATTGATTATAGGAAGCTGAACAAGTGACCATCAAGAATAGGTATCCATTGCCTAGGATTGACGATCTCTTGATCAGCTTCAGTCTGCTCATGTCTTTTCGAAGATCGACCTGAGGTCGGGCTACTATCAGTTGCAGATTAGAGATTCTGACATTGAGAGGACTGCTTTTCGGACCAGATATGACATTTTGAGTTTTTGGTGATGCCGTTTGGGCTCACCAATGCTCCAGCGGCCTTCATGGATCTGATGCACTGGGTGTTCCACAGTTCTTGGACCGGTTTGTCGTAGTGTTTTTTGACGACATTCTAGTGTACTCCGTTTCGGAGGAGGAGCACGCGAGCACCTGAGGATCGTGTTGCAGACCTTGCGAGAGCACCAGTTGTATGCCAAACTTAGTAAGTGTGAGTTTTGGCTACAACAGGTTCACTTTTTGGGGCACGTGATCTCAGGTGAGGGAGTTTCTGTGGATCCAGCGAAGGTTCAGGCAGTTTTGCAGTGGGAGAGTCCCAGATCTGTGTCTGAGATTCGTAGCTTTCTGGGTTTGGCAGGTTACTACCGCAGGTTTGTTCGGAACTTTTCTCAGGTTGCTGCACCCTTATCGGTTGACGAGAAAGGGAGTTCCGTTTGTGTGGTCGGAGCAGTGTGAGCAGAGCTTCATAGAGTTGAAGCGACTGCTTACGTCAGCACCAGTCCTTGCCTTACCTTCAGGTGAGGAGGGTTTCGAGGTTTGCACAGACGCTTCAGGCGTTGGTCTGGGTGCGGTTTTGATGTAGCAAGGCCGGGTGGTGGCTTATGCGTCTCGCTAGCTTAAGCCCCACGAAGAGAGTTACCCAACCCATGACCTAGAGCTTGCAGCTGTGTGTTTGCTTTGAGGATTTGGCGTCTTTACTGTACGGAGTGAGTTTTGTAGTCCGTACCGACCACCAGAGTTTGAGGTATGTTTTTCTCAGAGGGATCTGAATATGAGGCAGCGTCGATGGATGGAATATCTGAAAGACTATGATTTTAGCATTGAGTATAAGCCTGGAAAGGCGAATGTAGTTGCAGATGCTTTGAGTAGGAAAGCACAGATGAGTCATCTGATGCTTAGAGAGTGGCAAGTGTGGCAGTCTGCGGCAGAAGGGTCTTTCAGAGTTTCGTCCAGTCGTCGACTGTGTGTGTTGGGCAGTTTGTTGGCGGCTCCCGCCTTGTGAGACTGGTTGTTGAGGCTCAGCAGGCAGATCCCAAGTTGCACAGTGTTTGCTCTCCTAGAGGTTGAGCTTCGCGAGGACGGAACTGTTAGGTTCCGAGATAGACTCTATGTTCCTGTTGAGGAGTCTGTCAGGAGAGTTGTGTTGCAGGAGGCACATGGTTCCAGGTACTCGATTCATCCAGGGTCGACCAAGATGTATCACAGGTTGAGACGTCAGTTTTGGTGGCCTGGGATGAAGAGAGACATAGCGGCTTTTGTTGCTAGGTGTTTGGTCTGTCAGCAGGTGAAGGCCAACATCAGCGTCCAGGAGGACTTGTGCAGCCGTTAGAGATTCCGATGTGGAAGTGGGACCATGTGACGACTGACTTTGTTTGTGGTTTGCCAGGACAGCTGGAGGTTTTGACAGCATTTGGGTTCTTGTGGACAGATTGACGAAGACTGTCAGATTCTTGCCTGTCAGGACTAGTTGGGGTGTGAGTAGGTTGGCCGCGTTGTACGTAGAGCGGATTGTTCCTTTGCACGGAGTGCCGATCTCTATTGTGTCAGATAAGGATCCTCGCTTCACTTCTGGGTTCTGGCGTAGTTTCCAGAGAGCTTTGGGGACAGAGTTGGCTTTTAGTTCCGCCTGCCACCCTCAGTCAGATGGTCAGTCAGAGCGGACTATCCAGACTTTGGAGACATGCTTAGAGCTTGTTGTCTGGAGTGGCAGGGGTCGTGGACAGCTCACTTGCCGTTGGTCGAGTTCGCATATAATAATAGCTATCACTCCAGTATCGGTATGGCACCATATGAGGCTTGTATGGACGACCGTGTCGCACTCTCTAGACTGGTTTGAGGTTGGCGAACGGATTGTCACGGGGCCATAGTTAGTTCAGCAGGCAGTTGAGGTAGTTCAGCTTGTGAGGCAGAGGCTTTAGTCAGCTCAGAATCGGCAGAAGAGTTATGCAGATCAGCGCAGACGACCGCTCGAGTTTCAAGTAGGAGACCAGGTGTTTGTTCGTGTGTCTCCTATGAAGGGAGTGGTGAGATTCGGTAGGCGTGGAAAGTTGAGTCCTCGCTTTATTGGACCTTTCACCATTTCTGAGCGTGTCGGAGGTTTAGCGTACAGACTTGAGCTTCCGTCAGAGTTGGCAGCAGTCCACGATGTGTTCCACATGTCGATGCTTTGGAGGTACCTTTCTGACGAGTCTCACGTTCTCCAGAGTACAGAGTGGTCTGAGGTGACTCCAGTGTTGACTGTACCAGAATTTCCGTTGCATATTGAGGATCGCCGAGTTCAGAGGTTGAGGAACAAGGCAATCCGTTAGTTCGTGTTGCATGGCAGCGGCATTCAGGTGGTGAGTCGACATGGAGCGAGAGGACGAAATGTGCGAGCAGTTTCCATACCTTTTGGTGAGTCTTCTTTCCTATTGTTGTTTGAATTTTGAGGGCAAAATTCCTTAAGGGGGGAGGGCTGTAAGGTCTCAGGTCTTAGTGGATCCTTATTGGGTCTTGTAGAGGTTCTGTTGTGGTTGACGACAAGGTCCATTGTCGTTGACTTGGGGTTGACGGCCAGGGCTAGCCGTTGATTGGGTGTTAGCGTCCAGCGATGTGGACGTTTGTTGTTGAACTCGACGGCAAGCGGTTTGGACGTCAAGTCTTTGGCGGTTCAGTAGGCGGCTAGGGATGTGGACGTCTATTGGTCGCGCCTGTAGAAATAGGGCAACCCGAGAGCAGAAGCTCTTCTCTTCCTTTCCTCTCTTTCCTCCACTTCTGCCTTTGTCTGTTTCCACTGCTTCTGATGGTTGATGGGAGTTCGTGGGAAGGCTCTGGTATGCGTGGCGGTGCTTGATCGGAGAAACACGAAGATTTTGTGCGATTCGCGAGGAGACTTCGAGGGGTTCCGGTGCGATTGGTGACTGTTGGGAGTTTTTAAGGCATTCTGAGGTAGGGACTTAACTCCTTTAACCCTCCTTAGCAAATCAGCATGCTCATTTGTGTGGATTAGTATGCTAATTGCATTTTAGGGTTGGGTTATACCATGCCAGGATTTTGGGTGTTTTGGGCAATCCAAGTGTTGGATTGTTTAATTTTGAAGTTCTGGTAGTGTTAAAAGATGTGAGGAAGTATTTCCTCCATCAGTAGGCGTTCTGGTTGGGTGATTTTACCCAATTAGACTGACCTGACGCTGTTCTGGGTCTAGGGGACTGGAGAACTTAACGTCCACATCTGTTGACGTTGAGATCTTCAAAGTTGATATAAACGACAAGGTCGATTTCCGTTGATTTAGGGTTAACGGCATTGTGAGTGCCGTCTACATCAATATTGGCAACAATCGATGCTGCCGTTAATATCCTGTGTCCCAACACTTTGGTCTTGTTCTGTGTTCAAGGTGTTGACGTGTGATGTCCGCCCTGTTAACACATTTGACAGGCTTAGAGTGTGACTCCTCTGTGTCATATGAGTAGTTAGTTGCACGAGGTGTTCACTTATTGTACGGTGTTTCAGACGGTTAGAGTGTTACCGTCTGTACTCGTGTTGAGTTATCGTGCTTCTGTTTCTGTTTGTCACCTGGACATAGAGCGACGGCTCTGTCTAGATGACCGCGTGTGGGGGTCCTCCGTCGGTGAGCCAGGACGTTGAGAGCGTCTATGTCCTGTGCGTACTCCTTGTGGTGGTTTCGAGCCGGTCTCCATGGAGCCCCTTCTCTACCTCTAGGGTCAGGCGTAGGGGGAAAATCGGTCGTGGACCAGACGCGAGAGAGAGCGTCTGTAGTGGCACACGTGGCTGGGGTTGAGAGCCTCTGTGGTGACGGGACGCCGAGCCACAGACCCTAGCTGAGTCCTACTTACTGTGTGTGAGTGTGTGTTACTGAGCCGCGAGGTTTACAGTTTTGGGTTGTGATGCGACGTGTATTTACTTTCTGTTTTTACTTTCCGCACTTTAGTACTGTTGCCAGTGGGGTTACTTTTCCTACTGGGTCTCTTTTCTTGAGACTCACTCCCCTCCTTTCAGGTGGGTCGTCGTCGACTCCTGTTCCAGGCGAGTCTAGCCACTCCGGTGTTGGTGCGCCCTAGCTGCAGTGAGTAGTACTTTTTGTTGTACTTCTGTACTCTGTACTTAGCTCGGACTCTGAGTTGTACATGTTATGTTCATGTATAGTGAAATTTTACAGCTTTACATGGTGTGTATCTTCTTATTATAGTCTCCTCGGACGTTCACTTTTTACCCTTCCGAGCTTGTCTCGTGGGTTAGCGGGTCAGAATTCGGGTTACTGGTTGGTTACTGGTAATGCGGATTCTGGGTCGTTACAACTGCCTTCCATCCTCAGACTGATGGCAAACCGAAAGGACCAATCAAATTGTGGAACATATGCTTCGTTCTCTGGTGCTAGATTTCAGAGGGCGATGGGATGATCAGTTGTACCTGATGAGTTTGCATATAACAACAGCTATCAGGCAAGTATCAAGATGGTTCTGTTTGAAGCATTATATGGAAGGAGTTGCAGATCACCCCTTTGTTGGGAAGAGGTTGGGGAGAACCAATGGGTTGGACCCGACTTAATTGAGGCAACTGTCAGGAAGGTTCAGATTGTCAGGGAACGTCTGAAGATAGCACAATCCAGGCAGAAGAGTTATGTAGATAAGAGAAGGAGAGAACTAGAATTTCATGTTGGCGAACATGTTTTCCTGAAGGTCTCACCTTCAAGGGGAATACAAAGATTTGGGATCAAAGGAAAACTAAGTCCCAGATTCATTCGGCCATTTGAAATTCTGGAAAGGATTGGTCAGGTGGCATATAGACTTGCACTACCTCCCCAGCTGGCGAGCGTGCATAATGTGTTCCACATATCCATGCTGAGGAAGTACTTATTCAATGTCGACCATGTAATTAATCATGAGGACTTGGAGATTCGGGAGGACCTGACTTATGAAGAGAAGCCGATCAAACTGTTGGATCGGAAGATTCAACGACTCAGAATCGTACAATACCTATGGTGAAGGTCCAATGGAGTCGAGATGGAGTCACTAATGCTACCTGGGAAACAGAGGAAAGAATAAAGAAAAACCACCCAGAACTATTCTCAGGTACGAACTACACCATTATGTGTAAATTTGGGGACCAAATTTTCTTAAGTGGGGGAGGATGTAACACCCCGAAAATTTAGTGATTTAAAAACGTTGGAAATAAAGGAGGATAAAGTAAATAAACATATTAGAGAGACTTCCAACACCATGTATTAATGACCCATTAACAAGATTGGGCCAATAGAGCACATTTGGCCCAAGAATATAAACAAACTAGGACAGGAAATTTCCCAGAAATTCGTGTATGTAATTATGCCATAATTGGAGAGGGCAAGTTAGGGTTAAAATTAAGGTAATTAGTCATGCAAGGAAGCCAAAACCGAACCCAACCCCAATTGGTGGTTTCCTAAACCTTTGCTACCTCTTTTGGGTAAGAGAATCCCAGATTTTATGGAAAGTGGGAGACAGAACTCGTAGCCCCTTTCCTAGTCTCGTTAGGACTCTTAACTACACCCTAAAACTATAAGAACTCGTTCTTAAACTCTTGGGGAAGGTTTAACAACGAGTTGGGGTCGTTTGGAGGCAGGCTAGAGCTTCTGAGGAGAAGGAGAAAGGCTGGGAACCCGGAGCTTCATCCCCTTCATCCTCTGTTGCATCCAGAACGTCGATTGGACTTAGATCTTCATAAAGGTAGGTGTTCTCGGGCCAAGATTAAAGAATACCAACACCATCATGTAGCTTTTCGAGTCTAGTATCATATGCACTTGGTTTGACTCAATTTCATAGAGTACACATTGTGTATTCGTAGTTTTCCCTAAGTCATGCACAGTTAGGGCTTTTCCCGTTCTTCTTATTATGCACATGATTCAAGACCAAATTAGACTAAACTTTATTCATGAAATTTCTTCTACTTGTAGTCACGATCATCTTTTATGTTGGACATTTTTTCCAGAAATCTTTCGTTCGAGAGTTATAGGCATGATAAGAGAGTCGCTGCATGATACTATGATTTCGGGCTACACTTGACTTTTTGTTCTTCATATGTTTTCTTGGGATTGAAAACGAATTAGATAAATCTCCAACATCAAAGTTCTTCTACTAGTTGTCCTCGTCATCTTTTGTGTTGAACGTATTGTCTAAATGTCATTCGTTAGAGAGTTATAAGAGGTGGAAGTGAATCGCTGCATGAGACGTGTTTTCTGATTACACCTGACTCATCTTTTTTGTTCTGGAAGGGCACTAGTGTCGACACTACTTGATCTAGTGTCGACACTACCTAATCTAGTGTCGACACACTGTCCCAGTTGACCCAGAAAGTTTCTGGGAGCTGATCTAGTGTCGACACTACTTGAGCTAGTGTCGACACACTGTCCCATATTGGCCAGAAGGTTTTCTGGAAGCTGTCTCTAGTGTCGACACTACCTAATCTTGTGTCGACACTACTTGACCTTTTTGCCTTATATTTGAAGCACTGTGTCGACACTACCTGATCTAGTGTCGACACTACTTGACCAGTTTGGCATTATTTTGTCTTGTGTTTGAGGCATTGTGTTGACACTACTTGATCTAGTGTCGACACTACCCTTACAAGAAATTTTCATATTTTGGGTCTGATCATTTCATGATGTCTACTAGCATGTGCATGATGTTATATAGTATGCATGGACCTAAAATAAATCAACCCATTGAAAAATAGTAATGATCTGAATACGATTCTAATGTGTAAATGTGATTGATCTTAAGTCCATTGGATTATCTTGTGATCTTGCTTATTGTCAATTGATAAGATAAGAATATGATATGAATGTGGGATGAATACATGTAGTGGTGTTAATGTTATGATTTGCATATGAGTTTCATGGTTACATGTTTCCCGGTGTTCAATTAATTATTTGTCATATGCATACATGTTAGGAAAGCACATGTTCTACATATGATCTGTCTTTAGAAACATCCTCATGTCAAGACATTAATGACCTATGAAACATAAGATACGTCGTTATCCTGCCTTGTTCTTTTGAGTTGTTTGTCATTCCTTGACCCTATGAATGATGATGTTCCTTTTACTACGAGCTTGTTATTGAAAATCTGTGGCCATAATATGAATCTGTTTGTTCGGCACAACGTGGGACTCCGGTCCAAAACTTGATCCAATGCCTGTGCAATAGGGGCCATGTCTGGTCCTGGGGAGGAGCGCCCCAACCTACTTATTAACCGCAGAAGTATGGACTCTTGGTGCTTGACATAGCACAAACAAACAAGCAAGATTGTGAAAATGTGCCTCCTGTTTGACATGATAAGTTTGACTTGACATGATATGATACGTCTGTTCATGTGAACACATGAGATTGTTTGAATATGGCCAATCTCTTCTGATATGATTTTTATTCTTGAAATATCTGTCCACGGTATATGAAACTCGACATTTGATCTGATATGATATCCGTTCTACTTTGCTATTCAACTTGTTAGAAAAGCATGCAATGTCATCATATTCATATGCATATCTGCCTATTTAAAATGTTAATCATGTATACTAGTGCCCGCACATTATTGAGATGTAAATCTTACTGAGCTAGTTCGCTCACCCCTATCATCCTGCCCTTTTTCAGGTAGTGATGAAGAACCAGTAGAGTCGGATGGGACAGGGCAAGAGTGACGAGCACCTGTCATATGAATAGTTGTCAGTTTAGGAATAGAAATTTAAGTAATTGATGTATTAGAGAAACGTTGTTATTTGATTAATAAACCTTTTCAGTTGATTCTTCTTATGTGAGGTTGTATCTAGTTGAATGGTATGAAATAAGTATACTTTTGGTGACCATATTATAGTCTCGAATGTGATATTATATTCAATTGTGACTCTGCGCTATTCGACTGTGATATGCCGGTTTGTATCGTTCACGTCCCCCGGTATTTATTCCGCTGCTAAATATCGGGGCGTGACACGGTCGGTATCGCATTTAATGCGAGGGTGACATCCAGCAGGCACCTCCCCTCTCAAGTGCTCCGGAATCCGAGCAGGCTTGAGAGGGTGGGGGGCAAGTGCGGAGGCCATTTTTAGCCTCCTAGGCCTACAGGCCCATCATGGCCCAGTAAGACACCTAGGCGCCGGTCATCAAGCTACGCATCCTCGAGTTCAGCCAAAAGCTTTCGAGCACACTCTGACCACTAGGCGTCCAAGGACTCCCAAGGGCTGTCTCCGGACACCCTGCAACCTATTCAAGCAAGGCACAGTCTATCGAACAAACTACGTGCCTTCTGCTTGAACCTCCCACGGTCTATCACCGAACGCCACACCTCTTCCGAGCACCGGGCACCGCGCAGCCTGCCCAGTAACCGAACAGGCCTCTGCTTGACACCTCTTGGCCAGAGGACCCAAAGTAGCCCTTCGCCTCCCGAAGGCAGTTATGACGACGACGCGACACGCGTCCCATGATCTAGAGCATTGAATTCGAAGGATCCCAACGGGTGTTTCGAACGGACAACTCCCTGCCTAGGGACTCCAACCGACGCGTCCCTTCTTCATCATTGAAGGAGATTGTGTTTGGACCCCTCATCTCCCTCGCCTACAAAAGGCACAGGTGATCCCCGTGCAAAGGTACGCAACCTTTCCCATACACACTCGCCCACGCGCGAACGCAAACCAGAGAACCTTCCATTTCTGCCTCCTTTCACGGTCCGACCTATCTTAGGCATCGGAGAGTTCTTCTCGGTTCTTCAACCGGGCCCCCTGATCCTTTCCGGGTTTTGCAGGCCATCGTCCGCACCGGCAACTGTCATTTCCTTCTACTCTCAGTGGAGGCCCGTTCGGTCCAGGTCTGAACAGGAAAACACTTCCACAATTAGGAATATTTTCAGACTATAATTTCATTTTAAGAGCATTTAATTTCATTTTTGTCGCCCACTTATGAAGCCTAATAAAAGGAGCTTATTAATTAACTATAATATTCGAAATATCATTGAACATTTTCATATATTACAAGGTATATTTTGCAAATAAGCCTCGATCTTTGTTTTCCTATATTTTAATGACCGCCATTCAATAAAGGCCAATAACTTAATAATGATATATATATATATATATATATATATATGTTTCATCTTGTCATATATATATTTTAATGGCTGAGTGTATCAATTCTCTATGTTTCATCTTGTGATCATATCCCACCAGATATAACGTTTAAAAACTAATGTAGACTTTCGTTAGGATATCTTAAAAATCCCAAATATGCATATTGCAACAATAGTTTCTAATTATGTTCACTAGTCTGGTCCCAAGTTCCATGGAATAAATTTATATAAAAATGTTTTGCACAAACTCGAAAAGAAACCGATAATTTTAGAAATGTCTGCAATAATGATGGGAGCAATGTAGCTCAATATGGAGGTGATTTATTGGCACTATTTTGTTCGTTGTCATCTCCTATCATCAGTTGTTCCTGTAATAATTCTCATCATTATTAGTTGCTATTGTGCCACTGGTCATTATCACCAACTATCACTAGCTCACAATATCGCCCTCATTTTGATGTTTGAGTTAAATTACTCGCGAATATTCTAACTCAACCTCAGTACGGACTAAATATTTCTCTAAATTTAAGTCACTTCGCATGAGTAACCATTCCGACTTTGAAGGGGGTTGATCTCAAATCATCTATCTTGTAGATCATCAGATCTTGTGATCGGAGAAAGTGCAAGCACTCTTCTCTCTCCAAATAAGAACTTGAATAAAATATCAGAGGTCCTAGAATAAGTTCACTGAAAAAATTATTGGATGCCTAAGCGTAAGTAATAAGAGATAAGAGCTCAAAATAAGAGGATGAGAGAATTTAAGATCGTTTTTCACCAATATGAGTGCACAAAAGAGTTCATACTTTTCTTCAGAGGGATCTCCAGAGCTTATAAAAGTGTTGGCTTCTCCCAACAGTTGCATAAGATTCGGTAGACGATGAGATTGAATCGTGGGACGTAACTTATGAAGAAGGAATTGTTTAGGATTCTAAGACTCATTACGAGATTTATAAGTCATAATTATGGAATTATATACAGACTTCTATCTCTAGCTATCTTGATCCTCGATGATTGTCTTCTTGATGTGGTCAGTCAGGTGTCATATATAATTCTTTGTCTCTTTCTAACTGTACCTCAATAATCTACAGAATTGATACCAAGACAAGAACTCCCAGAGCCGCTGACTTTAGAGTTTACTCGAGATAAATAAGAGTTCCAAACTACGATTGGATCCAACTAATAACGTGACCAGATTTGAGCTTACTGTTTACTTTTGACAAGTTCTAAAGACGTTGTCTTGAGAGCTATATATCCGTTTGTCTCGGATATCTCATCAGTAACTCTGTCCAATTAGGAAGTCCTTTCTTGTGAGCGGGTCCAATTGCACTTGTAAATCGTGTTTACTCTTTGGACTCTCGTTAGGTTCACTTATCGATTCAAGTTCATTACTCAAGACTTTCCGGTTTGAGTGAGTGTTAAACTCTCCTCTCTTCAAGCTTCAAACCCATGATCTCTGGTGAAAATGTTAGTCGCAGGTCATTGACTCTAGTTGGTGCCCCTTTTAACTCTCTCTTGTGTCGCCATGTCAGTTACGTCGCTGGCGTTGCTGCACGTGGTACATTAATAAAACCCAAACCCTAATGCGAAGCTCGGGAATTGGGACGTGTGGGGAGCAGAAATCACCCGACCTACCTACCCACTCATCTGGATGTGCATACTTGTGAGAAATGTTTACAGTTTTTTTTTTTTGGTTTAGACGAGGGTAGATATATGAATTAACCACATCTAATATGGTGGTTTGCTTACCAACTGTTGTAGGCGGAGGAGATTTTGACTTTAAATTTCATATCTGTTAATTATGTAAGAGGATAAATTTAACCTGTAAATTTATAGGGATCTAAATACCCAAGTTTTCATTATTAATTGTAAAATGTTGATAGAATTTATTTCTTACTGTAAGATCTTTCATGTCAGAATAATATGAAGAAAAAAAATTCTACTTGAGCAACAAGAAAACTCGATCAGAAAATGTAAATACCCTGGAAATAAAAATTTATCGAGACTCACACAGGGATATGAATTCGTGAGTTTTAATTAGGATGTAGTACGGCTGCCAATGGATATCCGCTTTTCGACTCTTCAACCCGTTTCTGACATTTCCGTATCTGTTTTTCCGTTTTCGATTATTTCTCATTATTCCGTTTCCGTTTTCGATAAGATATAATTTTATTTATTTAGAAAATATATACTCTTAAAATCTTATTTCTTAATATTAAAAAATTTTAGACTAAATTTTTAACTTCTCCTTAATTTGTAAATAGAATCTAATTAACTTGTTTCTCTCGTAGCATTTATTATACTTATTATTATCAAAGACATCTCTTTTACCATTACTCCTAATACTACATACATCTACTATTTGATCGTACCAAATGTTTCTGATTACTTTCGTTTCCGACCGTTTCCAATTTTCTTATAAGAAATAGATGCAGAAAATACCATTTACGACTCCGACCCGTTGGCAGCCCTAAAATATAGTAATAAGCTTCAGGCATCAACTCTGCAGCTCATACTATTAAAAAAGAAAGGTCATGGAGGAAAAACACATATCCAGGCTGCCACGTACCCATGCCTTTCCAAGAAGGCTTTCTTAACTACACACGCTTGCGCTTGTCCCTGCATCAAGCTGGGGATCACCTGAGACGAGTTTCCATCAAAACGTGAAGCCACAGCATTAATACAGTCCTAAAGCTAGAGTTAGGAGCAGCACCTCTTGTGCTCATGACTGGTGGTAACATCTGCAAGAAGTCCATCCATTCTTGATGGTGAGTTCTTCAAGGTGTGGTGGCTATTCTAGCCACCTTCGTGCGCTAGGCCCATCATGGCCCAGCCCAATTCAACAGACAAACGTGGCCCTTCCGCATGGCGCCACGTCTTTTAAGAACAGCTTCAAGGTCCCGAAGCTGGTCCCTACATTCAGGTACTAGCGGGACCCAAGAGCCGCCTCCGGATACCTTATAGCCTGTTCGGCCCAAGGCCCTCTCTTCTGAGCAACATCTGCTCGGCGTGTGCCGAAACCTCTTCGGCACGAGCAACACTTCCTTGCATCAGACATCCGGCAGCAAGTCATGCCTCCGTGCACCAGGCACCGAACAGCGGGCTCGACTACCGAACAGCAGGTCTGGCTCACCGAGTAGGCCACTGCTCGATACCTTCCGCCCAAGAGAATCCAAGTAGCCCTTCATTCCCTCGTGGCAGTTATAACGGCTACACCACACACGCCCACGATCAAGTGGTGCACTAACTGCAGAGTTCTCAACGGACGCCTCAACGCGTAACCCCCCGCTAAGGACGCTAACAGGCGCACCCTTTGCGGCATTGATCAGGGACGTCCCGTCCCTCTCCCTCAGCATTCTGCCTATAAAAGGCACTGGTATCCTCCATGCAGAGGTACGCAATCTAAGACACATCGCTCCTGCACAACACTGAACCCTTCTTCTCCAAAGCCTCACTCGCAGTTTATTGACTTAGGCATCGGAGGGTTCTCCCCGGTTCTTCAACCGGGCCCCCCTGATTCCGTTCTGGTTTTGCAGGCATCTGTCCGCTACCGGCGGTCTTCTTCCTTCCTCCAAGTGTAGGCCCGCTTGGCTCCGGCCCAAGTAAGAAAACGCCTCCACACTTTTGGCGCCGTCTGTGGGAAGCAACGACAGCCATGGCTCGCGGACGATCTTCGTACCAGAACATAGGAGCCGTATGATGAGGTCCCGCCAGTCGCGGGCGGACTCCGGTCAATGTGCCCCCCCCCCCCCCCCCCCGTCGATGTCGTCGTAGCCCCTGCTGCCGCGACGGGGGTGTCCCTGCGCGCCGCCACCATCGTGCCTGCGACCGCCCTGGAGATGGCCGAACTCCGGGGGCAGATGCAGCAGCTGACAGGAATCTGTCTGGGTCTCCAGGCCCGTTGGCCGGGCAGCCGGTTTCGGCAGCCTCCATTCCGCAGGAGGAGCTCAGGCAGAGTCATCTCACGGCGATCATGCGCACCTCCTGCCCCGGCAGAGTCGTTCAGGAGTAGCATGCCGATTCGCTGCGGAGGAGGTCGCGCCACCCCCGTCTGATGAACGAGCACCGGAGCGCCGCGGTCGTTCACCCCATCGCTCCGCAGCGGCCCCGCACCTTCGCACTCGGTCGTGGGAGCCAACTCCACAGGACTAGGCGTGCGGATTCGGCCCACTCCGAACAGGAGTTGGCCAGGCGCTTGTGCCGCGTCGTCGACCTGGAACGTCGTGTGGACGTGATGGTTCAGCGAGCTGAGGGCAAAGCTCCGGCCGATGAGGACCTGAACTTCTGCTCCCCATTCATTGCGGAGATCCTGGAGGCTGGGTCTCTCCCAAGCTCCCTCTTCCTACCATCGCGCCATACGACGGCACCTCTGACCCTGTGGATCACATCCACGGGTTTGACTCGCATATGGTGTTCCATGGAGCATCTGATGCGGCCAAATGTCGAGCCTTTCCGGCCACCTTGAAGGAAACTGCTCGGGCCTGGTTCGAAGCCCTCCCTGTAGGTTCCATCTCTTCCTTCCACCAGTTGAAGAAGTCCTTCGGGACAACTTCCTGGGCGGAAGGTCGCAACCGCGCACCGCGGCCTCCCTTCTCGCTGTTTGGCAAAAGAAGGGAGAAGCACTCTGGGACTACGTCAAGAGGTTCCAGATGAGGGGCTCCGCATCCCGCGCCTCGATGTCCCGTTAGCCGCTAGTGCCCTTATCCAGGGTACTCGCGATGGTTTCTACAGAGGACGCTGGGAGTGCAGCAACATTCCACCTTGCCGAGCTCCTCTCTACTGCACAACGCCATGCCGCGTGCGAAGAGAGTCTGGATGCTTGCCGAGCAGAGTAGGGAGAATCATCGGACAAAAAGAGGGCTTCCGACCGTTATCAGAAGAAAGGATGGCGCAACGGCGATTCGCCGTGCCGACCACGCCCCTTCACCGACTACACACCTCTGACGGTGGCACCCGAACAGATCTTGGCAGAGATCAGGGACGAACCATATGTTTGGTGGCCACAGAAGATGCGCTCCGATCCCGGAGGCGCAACCAGGAGAAGTATTGTCGCTTCCACCACGACCATGGCCACGATACCTTCGAATGTCGTCAGCTCAAGGATGAAATCGAGTCCCTTATCAAGCGCGGCTACCTCGGACGGTTCATGCGCCGAAATGAAGACCGCCCCAGACGCGAGAGCAAACTCCCGAGCAATCGATCAACAATGAGCCCAACGGGCAAGAAATCAATGTGATAGCGGGAGGATTCGGCGCAGGCGGAGAAAGCACTCAGAGCCGACGCGATTACGCAAGGTGAGTACATGTCGTGGACAGGCCTTCGATACCTCAGCCGGCTCCTTATCCCTCTAATCCCGTGCACGTACGATCCGAGGAGGCTATAACTTTCTCGGACGAAGACCTTGTAGGGGTTACTACCCCACACACTGATGCGTTGGTCGTTTCGGCAACCATCAATCATTGTAATGTGCGCAGGATTCTGGTAGACAATGGAAGTGCCCCCGACGTATTGGCTTACGATTTCTATCTCCTTATGGGCCTAAAAACCGACCAGCTCACCCCTGTAGAGCCGCCTTTGTTCGGCTTCTCGGGGGTGTCGGTTTAGCCTATGGGTAGAATTCGCCTCCCGATCACCCTCGGGACGGCTCCGAAGTGTGTGACCAAGGTAGTGGATTTCTTGGTCATCAGGAACATGCCCGGCTACAATATCATCCTTGGTAGAGGTCTGATTGGGAGATCAAGGTGATGCCTTCGTCCCTCCATCAGAAGATAAAGTTCCCCACCCTCTTGCGGGGTCGGCGAGCTGCTCGGATGCCAGCGCGAGAGTCCTGACAGTGTTATGTCCTTTCTCTAAGAGACAAGCATCCACTCGCGGCTCCAACACCTGTTCCTCCACCGGCCGACCAGCCTTCCACTAGCTGCGGAGCTCTTGTGGAGGACCTACTTCCGGTCCAAGTGGATGACGACCCCGAACACGGCCTATACATTGGCGCGTTACTAGCAGAAGCCGAGCAGCAGCGGTATAGAACCTTCCTGCTAGCTAATTTAGACGTGTTCGCGTGGTCTGACGACGAGCTACCGGGAATCCCCAGAAGTGTGTGGTGGCATCGCCTCCGCCTGGACCCACGGGTCCCACCAGTTCAACAAAGGAGGCGACCCATCAACCAAGAATGGCAGACCGTGATCCAAGATCACGTCGTCAAAAGCTGAGTAGTTGGGCTCCTCCGGGAAGCCCAATACCCAAGGTGGATCTCCAACGTAGTCCTCGTACGCTAAACCACTGGCAAATGGCGCATATGTGTGATTACAAGGACCTCAACAAAGCGACGCCCAAGGATAACTTCCGCTACCGCGCATCGATCAGCTGGTAGACGCTACGTCCGGGCATGAGCTCCTCAGCTTCTTGGATGCCTACTCTGGGTATCCAGATCAGTATGCATCCCTCGGATCAAGACGCCACCACATTCGTCACAGACTTGGGGTTATACTGCTTCACCAGGATGCCCTTGGTCTGAAAAATGCGGGCGCGACATACCAACGACTGGTCAATAAGATGTTCGAGCAGCAGATCGGGCGCAACATGGAGGTCTACGTCGAAGACATGTTGGTCAAAACGCTCCCGAGCACTGACCACATCTCTGACCTCGAAGAGACTTCGCAACTTTGCCAAGGTACAACATGAAGCTCAACCCAGCCAAGTGTGCGTTTGGAATGCGCTCAGGAAAGTTCCTCGACTTCCTCATCTCAAACAGAGGGATAGAGGCCAAACCTGAGAAAATCCAAGCAATACTTGAAATGAGCAGCCCTAAAATGGTACGCGACGTCCAACGTTTGACTGGACGTCTAGCGCACTCAACCGATTCATGTCCTGAGCAGCAGAGAGGAGCTTCAACTTCTTCAAATTGCTGCGAGGACCCAGAGGCTCCTCACAGCAAGGGGGGCATGTACGGTGGTCCAAGGACTGTGAAGTTGCCTTCACTGAGTTGAAGGCATATCTGGCAGCCCCACCTGTTCTCTCGAAACCTGTGCTCGGGGAACCCTTGTTCGTATACCTTTCGGTTACCGAACACTCCATCAGCACAGTATTGATCAGAGAAGAGGGAGCGGCCCAGTGTCCCATTTACTACATTAGCAGGGTCCTTCAAGAAGCTAAAAGAAGGTACCCCCGAGTAGAGAAACTCGCCCTTGCTCTGGTCACGGCTGCCCGGAAACTCAGGCCCTACTTTTAGGCCCACTCAATAACGGTTCTCACCGACCAGCCGCTGAAGTCTATCCTTCAGCGGCCAGAGGCTTCCGGCCGGCTCATTAAATGGGCCATCGAGATAGGTGAATTCGACATCAGCTACCATCCAAGGACGGCATCAAAGCACAAGCATTGGCGGACTTCGTCGTGGAATGCACTCTCCCTACCGAACAGGATCCTCCGTTGGCCGACGAGCCCCCATGAGAGCTCTACATCGATGGATCCTCGTGTGTCACAGGGGGAGTGGAGCTGGCCTGGTCCTCACCTCTCAGGAGGGTTTAGAGTTCCAATATGCCCTCCGGTTCTACTTTCCGGCCTCCAACAACGTTGCCGAATATGAAGCGTTGCTGTCCGGAATCCGAATGGCTAGGCACCTTGGAGCCCTTCGTCTTAGGGCCTTCAGTGACTCCCAATTGGTTGTCGGCCAGGTGAATGGACAGTTCGAAGCAAGGGAGCCACGCATGGCCCAGTACCTTCAACAGGTCAAGAGCCGAGCAAAAGGCCTCCTCTACTTTGAAGTCATACACGTTCCACGGGAGCAGAACGCGCGAGTCGATGCACTTGCCAAGCTGGCGTCTTCAGGTGACATCGCCCCTTCTCGCTCCGTATTCATCGAAGAACTCGCCGCACCGAACACCGAAGTGGATGTGGCAGCCATTGGGTCCGACCCTCCAGTTCCGAACTGGACGGACCCTCTCTTGGCCTATCTACTTCGAGGCGAGCTTCCCCCCGAGCAGGGCGAAGCCCGGAAGATCAGACTACGTTCTCAGCATTTCACCCTCATTGAAGGCAAGCTTTTACCGATGGTCCCTTTCAAGACCCCTCTTACGGTGTCTCAGCCTGAAGAGGCCCTTTCGGCTATCGAAGAGGTTCACGAGGGATTGTGCGGAATCCACTTGGGGGGCAGAACGTTGGCACGCAGCATTATTCGAGCAGGGTTCTGGTGGCCCTCTCTGCAAAAGGACTGTATGTCTTTTGTCAAAAGGTGCCCGAAATGTCAAAGTTCGGGCAGCTCATTAAGCACCTGCCGAGCAACTTCATACCCTGTTTGAGCCTCGTCCTTTCTCCAGGTGGGGAATTGATATCCTGGGTCCCTTCCGAGAGCCCAGGGTCAGAAGAAGTTTTGTTCGTGACCATCGACTACTTCACCAAGTGGGTCGAAGCAGAACCCGTTACCACAATCATCGAACAAGCTGCGTGGAAGTTCGTCTGGAAGAACATCCTCTGCAGGTTTGGCGTCCCAAGAGTGATTACCTCCAACAACGGGAGGCAGTTCGATAGCACCTTCTTCAAGCAGAAGTGCGCCGAACTTGGCATCTACAACCACTTCACCTCCGTGGCACATCCTCAGGCAAACGATTTGGTCAAAAATGCCAACCGAACGTTGCTGCACGGGATTTGCACGAGAGTCGAAGCTGCCAGTAGTTCATGGATTGACGAGCTCCCTAATGTGTTGTGGTGCCAATGAACAACTACTTGGGTAGCCACTGGGGAGACCCCATTCCATTTGGCCTACGGCACAGAGGCCGTTGTACCTTTGAAAGTGGCTCTCCTACTCTTTGGACAACTCACTTCGACGAGGCCGCCAATAATCGCGCGCTTAGGGAAAACTTAGACATGCTTGGCGAACGCCAAAGTGACGCCAGCATCAGACTAGTCTCCTACCAACAGCGACTTGCGCAATATTATAACTCCTGAGTTTGGGAAAGGCGCTTCTTCGAAGGGGACCTTGTTCTTCGCCGTTGTTCGGCATCGGATCCCGAAGAGCAGCCGGAAAACTCGCCCCCAAATGGGAAGGACCTTATCAGGTCACTCAGGTTCTTGGAAAAGGCTCTTATAAGCTAACTACTCCTAGTGGCGGGGCCATACCCAGAACCTGGCATGTATCCAACTTGAAGGCTTACTATTTATAAAAGCCTTCTGTTCGACATCCTACTTCTCTTCCTCCCATTCTTAGGTCGGCTTGAGCTGGTATCCGAGGCCATCCTTGTCCAAAGCTTTTCAGCTCGAAGGATCAAAGGCGATACCACCTAGCATAGTGTTCCGCACAAATACCCCTGGTCCGAACCTTTTGGCAGTTCCAAACGACCTGCGTGGTGATTGCGAACCCTTCTAGACGACCAACGAATTCGGTTCGGATAGACAACGATACGTAGAAGGGAAAGGAGATAGAAAAAGCGAAGCCATTTTTTAAAAAAGAGGAGATCTATTCAGATTCTGTACAAAAGCTCGCTTGGCGAGCTACCAAACAAAAAGGGAAGGATGATATATTCAAAGGACCTATCTGGAGGCACCGGCGCCATCGTCTACAGAAGGCATTCGCCCTGACTGGAACTGGGCAAAGTGTACTCTGTCCAGACGAGCATCATTAGTCCAGCATCTGCACTCCCCCACGGCAGCCTCGAATGCCTCTCGGGCATGCTCGGTTGTTGCAAGCCCCTGCCCGAGCTCCTTCCCGGCATCGAGGCCCACCTTGTAGCAGTGGGCCCCAAACTGCTCCAAGTCTTCTTGAAGCACGGACCCGCCTTGTACTCGGCCACTCCTCGGTCCTTCGCGTCAGCTAAGACACGGGCAAGCGCCTCCTTCTCTGCACGTGCAACGGCCAATGAAGCTCGGAGGTCCGAAGCGCGTCTTTGAGGTTATTCACCTCGTTCAGCAGCTCGGCCTCGCGGGCCTTATGTTGTAGTACCAGGTGCGTTGCAGAAGGCGGATTCTGCCCTCCACAGTTTTCTGATTCTAGGTGCATATGGCAAGCTTCTTCAGCACGCCCAGAGAGTTCATGATCCTGTCTATCAGCGCCCTACATCAACATCGTCATCGTCATGTTCAGCAGGGTGCTCCGGGCGATAGACCCCACTTGAGTGCTCGGGGGTCTCCTCCGGGCTCAGTTGCTGGCATCGCGCCAACACTTCCTGTAACGCCCCAGAAATTCAAAGAATAAGAAAATAGGAATAATTCGGTTAAATACCTTAGGATTGTTATTAAATTGTGATAATTAGAAGATAGATTTAATTAGTAGTAATGAACGTTACCCCAGTGTCGTACATCGAAGTGCGCGCTCCCACAGGGCGACACCAGAAAACGACAACGAAATAAAAATCCGAGAACATCATAATTTCCAGAAAAATGTGGAGAAATCAAATATGTAATTATCTGAATTTTTTGACGTACGGATTTCAAGGTACAGTCGACGCGACTATTTTTTGGGTGTTTTCACCTAGTGTAAAATAAATTCTAAAAATTAAACTAAAATCATCATAATTTATAAAACTATCAAATTAGTCTTTGGTTGAAATTTAGGACAAATGGATACCATTTGAATGTGTTTATGCCAAGCTTAATGGACCAGCCGAATTATTGGTCAATTACGGTGATGAATTTTCTGGGAATTTTGTTTGGTTACGTGGAAGATGCTGGGCTGGCCACAACACATGGGTAGAAGCTTCTATGCTTATGCCTTTGTGTGAGGCCTTGGGGCTTGCATGGGAAACGTGTTGCTCATGGAAACCAAATGGTTTACAAGTGACACATCAAGGGGCGACGTGCCGTTGTGCATGCAAAGGCCTTGGGGTATAAAGATACCCTGCTATGCTTCATAACCATCTTTCCAAACACTCTCCTCCTCCTATTGTGCTGCTGCTATGTATCCAAGGCTCTATAGCTGGGAGTAGATGAAGCTACAGCCTCCAATGGTCGTGCCTGAGGAGCTACAGGTTGTAGCCGTTCGTGGACTGCAGAAATTGCACCCCAGTGCTATCTTACTGTGTGGCTGTGAACCCTTCGAAGGGAAGGCCTCATCTTCTGCAAGTTTGGTAGGATTCAATTATTTCCTTCCTCTCTTACTCTTACCCTTGATCTAGTAATAGAACTTATTGCTAAGTGTCAAGCTCTCAATTCTGTTTGAGAACCATAAGTACCTCTAGAAGCTTGTGTGCATCATGTGTGGTTGTAGAACCCTATCCCTATCTCTTCTCTGTTCTAAGTCTTTGATTTCCACTCATGTTAAAGAAGTCATGATCACCCTTACTGCTTACACTTGTGGATTCTCATTTGAAACAATGTATTTATCCCTTATAAGCATGTTTTAGTTGTGCCGTAGGATTCAATTATTCCTTCCTCTCTTACTCTACCCTTGATCTAGTAATAGAACTTATTGCTAAGTGTACAAGCTCTCAATTCTTGTTTGAGATCCGTAAGTACCTCTAGAAGCTTGTGTGCATCATGTGTGGTGTGTAGAACCCTTCCCTATCTCTTTTCTGTTCTAAGTCTTTGATTTCCACTCATGTTAAAGAAGTCATGATCACCCTACTTGCCTTGCACTTGTGGATTCTCTTTTGAAACAATGTATATCCTTATAAGCATGTTTTAGTTGTGCCTGTAGGATTCAATCCTTCTATCCTTCTCTTCACTAGTGGATTACTAGCTTGAAGGGGATCTCACCTTGTATGTCATCCTGTACTTCTCATCCTATAATTCTAAAAGTATGTTCTTCATAGGACTACATTTTCCATCATGTTTTAGTTAATTGTCATGTTTAAGTTAATGGTCATCCATGAGAGTTTATAGATAATTTCTTCTTTCTTAACTTGATTCATAACTCTGGAGTGTTATCGATATTCTTGCGTAATGTAGACCGATCCATGATGGATCTTTCTTGTCGTGAAACTGATTTCTTGAGAGATCATGGAGATCTTAAGTGTGTAAACTTGACAAGTTTTAAGTGAAAAAGAAAAGAAAGTTTAAGAGTTGACTTCCCATTCAATTTCCTTGAACTCCCTTTCAATATGTCTTCTTGAAAAAAAATCAGCCATATGACCACATTCCATGTGTATATCTTCTATTCTTATGCTTTGATATTTTCATGAGTGAGGTTAAGATTATGTTTTAATTAAGTACTAATCATGTTAGGAATGATAGAAGAGGTTGTTAGTACCATTTATAGCTGGTTTAGAAGCATTTCAGAAAGTTTGATCAAGTTCTGTCGACAGACGAACCCATTACTGTTGACAGGAACCCACAGACAGAAGTCTGATTTCTTCACCTGTGTGTTGCTGTCGACAGCACCACTGCTTGCTGTCGACAGATGCACACAGACCTGAAGATATGCTCACTGGATAGCCAGTCCTGTCGACAGCAACCTTGTGCCTGTCGACAGGTGGCAACAGTGCATGTTTTCAGCCATTGTTTTACTCCATTTCTTGATGCAAATCCTACCCAATTGTACCAACTAATAGTCCACCTAAATCTTATGGTTTTTACTACCTAAAACTTACTAAAACCAGTCATGTACCCTTCTTTGTACCATGAATTATTTCTCCGAAGTTTCGAACAACATTGACCTCGAAAGGCTACCAATCTTTGAAATCAGTAAGAAAGCATAGTTTCTTCACTCTTGTGTGTCAACTTTGAATGAACCCTTGTGTGTCCTTGACTCATTAAAATGATAAGTGTGTGATGATGACAAGTTGTGAGTCTTTGAAACTCATTCGAGAAATATGCCTGGCAAATAAAGGGCTGGTTCAGTCCTGGGGGGAGCACCCGAATTCGTCAGTGGCCGCGCGGGGGCAAATTTGTCAGTGGCCATGTGGGGGCGATGAGGACATCGTGGATGTTGGCATACATCAGTTCGTGTTTGATTAGTCATCATATCATACTTGTGTGCGTGAAAATATGTCTGATTGTCAGTGGCCGTATGGGGGCAAATTTGTCAGTGGCCGTGCGGGGGCATTGAGGACATCAGATATTTGACATTACATCAATTCGTACTTGATTAGTTATCATGTCATGCTTGTGTGTGTGATTTTGTATTTGATATGAACTCAAGTATCATCCTGAACTATTGATTCTAATTCCAACATTGCACTTGTTCAACCCATGTTATTGACTGATCTCGTGTTTTCGTTCTTGGAACACACCATGTTAATGATCTTTGCTCATTCTACCTTGGATATATATATTTATGTTTGAATCCTTTTAGAGAAGTTGAATCCTACTGGCTAGTTAGCTCACCCAATCATACTATTTCAGGTACCTACAATTCTAGAAGGTGAAAACTTTGGATTTGTGTGTGGAGAGAACAACCGTGGCGACATTTTATTTTTGAGATTGTAAATCAGGAATCATGTAACACCTATTGAATGGCAAATAATACCTATTATTTACTGAAGCTTCTGAGTAATAATGTCCTGTTCAATTAGTATAATTTTACTCTTGAATACTCGTTCGTTCACGTTCCGGCATTTATGGGCATATTAAATGTCGTGACGTGACACTTCCAGCTGAGACGTGGTAGGGCACGGAGGCAGGACCCTCGAGGTTTGGCCTTTGAGGCGCTCCAGGCCGCTCCCGCATGGCCTCTGAAGGAAGCGTTGGCGACTTCTGCCCCAGCACTTGGGAGAGAGGCCTCTGATCGTCTTCAGAGTTGACCTGGCCTCGGCAGCCTGGCTCACTTGGCCTGCGGAAGGGCCTCCTTCAACCGCTCTGGGGACCTCGGCGCCACCTCCTAGTTCTCCCACAGCAATGGGAGATTTCTGGGCCCCCCCTCCTCGGTCTCAGCGACCTGTCCGGCCCCATCGTCACCACGCCGACTGTTTGTGCTATCGCCTCAACAGCCGCCTCAGTGGGGGGAATGGGGGGAAAGACATCGTCATCGTCGAACTCCTCTCCACAACAACAGGGGCTGCCGTCTCTGAGGGGACAGTCCCTTGAGTACTTCAGTTGGCATGGAGCTTTCTTGCCCCCTTTGCACGGTCGTCTTCTCGCCAACGAGCACAGCACTCCGCTCGTCGGCTCTGGTGCTCGAGGCCCCCGTCGGAGCCACCTCCTGTGGATAATCCCCAACGGAGCCTAGGGTGCAGATGTCCTCGGCCGCTCCTTGGACGAACTCCCCGACTCGTCGCCTCACCACGACGAGCCCCAGTTCGGTGGCCATTGAGATTTGCGCTTTCTTCAGCGCTTCAAGATGAGGGATCTCTCCCTCAATATCTTCCTCGTCGCCCTTCCACCACTCGCGGCACGGCCTCCTCCAGCTGCCTCTTCCTCTTCCTCCTCATCAGAGGTTGCTGGTCCACCTCCTCCTCTTCGGCTCCGCCCTCAGACGTCTGCTGCTCGGAGGACCACCAGTCTCCTCTTGGTGGTCTGAGGCTGGCTCGTTCCTCCTTCCTCGGTCAAGGACGGCAGCACCGTTTCGCAGAAGCCTTCATTAATGCCTTCTTCTTCAAACGGACTTCTTTGGCCTCTTAGCGGCGACTGGCAAGCCCTCAACGGACGCCCCTCTGTAGGAGCCGGTGCCACCATGGCAGTTGTCACCGAGGAAGGAGCCCTCACTGCAGTAGGGATCCTTATTACGCAGAAACATCGTCGCCCTCAAAAACCAATGAGAGGTGATGGTGATCTGCTCGGTAATCCTCATTGGCCTCTTGGTCCCGACCAGCAGCTACCTCTTCGGCACCTGCAAGCCAAAGAGGGGGAAAGAACACAGTTAGAAGACAATTATGCGATAGACATACGTTGCAACGTGATCAGTACTTACTCCATGGTCGGTTTAGACCATGCTGCACGAGTTGGAACTCCGTCAGGTAGCCCTCCCCGTTGCGCATGTATGCTCAGTTCAGGATATCCGAAGCCTTCGCTTCATCTTGGATCAGGAGGGGTATGTATCCTTCCTCGCCATTTGGACTCTGGTCGGGAACCCTCACTCCGCACCGTCGCATCGCTTGACGAGAAGAGCCACTTCATCCAGCCTTTGTTGTTGGAATACTTCTTCGCCAACTCAATCTGCATCATGTTCGGTCGGTGCTTGGTATAGTAAACACCAGCCCCGATCCTAGTGAGGAGGTGAGGCGGAATTGCGCTCGGAACACCTCCGCTGACCCCGGACTTTTCGAAGCTTGCAGAAGACGCAGAAAATGCAGATAGTACGCCATGAGTTTGGCGTAAGCTGGATCGTGCAAGACCCCATCGGTTCAGCAGCACCTTCGCCACCTCGGTAGCGGCAGTCAGAATCCAGCCTCCATGTGGTCGAGCGATAGAGCGAGGCACCTGGCAGGTTCGTCAGTTGCGAGTCCTCCTCCCTCACCATCACGATCTCGTATTCGTTGCCGATCCGGAAGCGCTCCCGGAGGCCCTCGTAATAGCGGCATCGTGGCCCTCGAGCGTTCGCCGGCGCCACTCCGCTCACTTCGGCAACTGCAACAGCCTTTCCCTTGCTGGCCATCACCGGAAGTGCAGAGATGAAGAAGATGAACGCGAAGAGGAGGAAGAAGATGCTTGGGGGGCAAGCAGGCTCTACGAAAAAAGCTAAGGGCGTGGGTTCCCCGCCTGTGCCCCTCCTCTTCCTTATAAGGAAGGAGGGTGCGAAATTCAAAATACCAAGGCGGCGCCCCCCGCTCCAAAGTGACCGTTCAGATGTACTGCGGAGAGCCCCCTGGCTCGACACGTCCCCCCGCCATCATGGGGTTACCTCCGTTATCGAGGAGGTATAGTGAGCGTCGTCGCCTCGCCGTCGCCTATACATTCGAGGTCATCATCACATTTAATACGGAGTGACGTTCGAGCAGGCTTCCGCCCTCGAGCGTCCCGGTTCCCGAGCTCACTCGGTGGTGTGGGGGGCAAGTGTGGTGGCTATTTCTAGCCACCTTCGTGCGCTAGGCCCATCATGGCCCAGCCCAATTCAACAGACAAACGTGGCCCTTTCGTATGGCACCACGTATTTTCAAGAACAGCTTCAAGGTCCCGAGGCCGGTCCTTGATTCAGGTCCACCAGCGGGACCCAAGAGCCGCCTCGGATACCTTATAGCCTATTTGGCCCTGGCCCTCTCTTCCTAGCAACGTCTGCTCGGGGTGTGCCGAACCTCTTCGGCACGAGCAACACTTCCTTGCATCAGACATCCGTAGCAAGCCATGCCTCCAAGCACCAGGCACCGAACAACGGGCTCGACTATCAACAACGGGCTCGACTACCGAACAGCAAGTCTGGCTCACCGAGCAGGCTACCTACTCGGTACCTTCCGCCCAAGAGAATCCAAGTAGCCCTTCATTCCCTTGTGGTGGTTATAACGGCTACACCACATGCACCCCACGATCAAGTGGTGCACTAACTGCAGAGCTTCTCAATGGACGCCTCAACCCGTAACCCCCCGCTAAGGACGCTAATAGGTGCGCCCTTTGCGGCATTGATCAGGGACGACCCGTCCCTCTCCCTCAGCACTTCTGCCTATAAAAGGCACCGGTAGGCCTCATACAGAGGTACGCAATCTAAGACACATCGCTCCTGCACAACACTGAACCCTTCTTCTCCAAAGCCTCACTCGCAGTTTACTGACTTAGGCATCGGAGGGCTCTCCCGGTTCTTCAACCGGGCCCCCCTGATTCCGTTCTGGTTTTGCAGGCATCCGTCCGCTACCGGCAGTCTTCTTCCCTTCCTCCAAGTGTAGGCCTGCTTGGCTCCGGCCCAAGCAGGAAAACGCCTCCACAAAGGTAAAAAATAATTCAGCTTAATAAATGAAATTGTCACCACCATGAGTTAAAAAAATGTGGACAAATTAATTATAGGAAACTTTTTTTAATCCCTATTAGAAAAAGATGCCCCAAATAATCTTTCTTATTGGTAGACTTTATCAATCAGTCCATAAAAAGATAATTTATTTTTTATTCTTTTTCTTATTTTATCCTTTCGTCTACTTTGTGCTATCAGATATGTATGACCATTGTGTTCATATTTTAACAGTACTTAAATTGTAAGTTTTAAGGTATTAAAATAAGAATTCAAAGTTGTTAAAATATGTATGACAGTAAGTTAAAGCATGTGAGATTTCAAGTAACTGTTGATATGATTTAAAGTGTAACTGTTGCATGATTTAAACTCTAAGTTTTAAATGTTAAAGTAATAATTCGAAGTTATTAAAATATGTGTGACCGTGAGTTAAATCATGTGGAATTCAAAGTAACTGTTGATATGATTAAAGTGTAACTGTTGGTATAACTTAAAGTCTAAATTTGAATGTGTAAAGTAAGAGTTCAAAATGTTAATGTATGTGTGACGAGTTAATGTAGGCCCTCGAATTTCGTCGCATTATTTGTATTTGTGTGTGTATATTTGTACTTGTGTATGTATATACATATTTACGTATGTAAATTAGTAAAATTATGTGTGCATGTGTTTATACTAGATGTAAATAATGCATGTATTGAATGGTGATAGTATGGATACACTACCATATACATATTGCATGTATATATGCATGGCATGCATAGTTTTCTGCATGTTTTAGAGTTCTGGCCGAAGGCCAGATTGGCGTCAATATCAGGACGTCGATGAGGTGTCAGCGTCCACCCATGGACGCCAACACTAATCCTGGCATCTAACGATGTGGACGCCAATTTCTCTGACCTGCATGCGTTGCAGAGCCAGAAATTCCGGAAACAAGGTAGCTCACCCATTGGGGAGCTATCCCCAACGGCTCTGAGAGCCATCTTGTCACCCTGTGAGTGGGAGAGAAGCCTCCCATATGTCTAAACCCGAATCTGCTCCCCAACCCCTCTCTTCACCCTTTTGCAAGAGAGAAACAAGAGGAGAAAACCCTATTTCGGACTGTGAGAAAACCCCATCTTTGCAGCCCAAAATCCGAACTTCTGAAGCTTTGTCCGGCGTTCTACTGCAACTGGAGGCTAGAGGGATCATCGAGGAAGGCCTCCCCGACATTTCTTTGCTGTGGAGATCATCTAAGAGCCCGGATGAAGGAGATCTTGGAGGACATTTCTGCACTTCTTGGGACGGCCCAAGGAGCTTCTCTGAGCATTTAGATCCATTGGAGCAATTTTCTAGAGGCAATAACCTAACCATAACGTCCCGTATGTGTCTAGGTTGATTCTACCATTTTATGCATTTTCTCTCGAGTCCTAGACCCCCACATTCACCCTATCTTGAGAGCTCGGGTCTGTGTTCTGCACAGACCTGCATTGACGGCAAAGTCCTTGGTCGCTAAGATCATGCTTAGCGTCCATCGACTATGACGTTGACACTGAACTAGCGGCCAGAGACCCACGCCAAGTTCATCTGGACAAAACAGCAACCTGTTCTGCCCTCCTATACGATTATTTTCGATACGTTTCACGATGAGGATATACTGTAAATCATTTATATGTATGTATAACGTTGAGGTGATGAATGTGGTGTGTGGATGGATGAGTTATGATGTGTGGTGGTGAATGTTAGAGATTATTATCCCATGAAATTTCAAGCATGATTTGTTGGTGATCTTGCCAATCCATGTTTTATGATTAGGACTAGTCTGAGTGCCCTAAGTTTGTTCAGATCATGAAGTTAGTGGATCAGTATATGTGTACTCAAATTTTGATAAATTGTCCATGCTTGCATAAATTGCTATTAATTTCGTTCGGTAAATAAAAAGGCATGCAAAAAAGAATTGTTGTGATCGATCTATGGTTGTATGATTTAGGGTAATTCTGTATTTTCAGATCATGCATATAACAGTTAGTCTCTGTTCGGAAATTTTGGAAAATTCTCCATGCTTATCTGAATTATTACGCTTTCTGAAATTGAATTTAGAAAAGCATGTGTAGGGTTATAAACCTTGAGAAAATGGTATGTTGCTCAGAAAACTCTGAAGAAATTCTATGATTATGGGCATGTTAGGGTTCAGACAGTAAGTGGAAAAATGTATGATGGTGTTAAACTCCATGTCAACTTAAATTATGAATGGCATGTTAAATAGGTATTTGATTTTATGTAAATTCTGTTTAGCTCACAAAAATCTGAAAAATTGAAGGTATGATCTTGAACTTGAAAATAGCATGTGGTTAAATTTCCAGGTCATTTAGATCAGTATATAAGGAGTTATGCACTTTTTCCATGTGAAATGTAAAAATTTATGCATGTCATCGTAAAGTGATTAGATATCGTTTAAACCCAACCTGATTGGTGAATTTACTGTGTGTTAAACTCGGAAATCTGTAGTGTCATGTCAGGAAAACAGATATGTGCATGTGAGTGAGAAAGTGAATGGGATGAAAAGTGATAGTATAAAACCATGTGTAAAATCGGTAAAATGTGTAAATGTGTAACTATGCCAATGTGACACTGCTTCCGTAGAGGACAGTGGAACTGTATCAGGGAAAAGGCCCCCTGAGAAAGTTCAATGTGTAAGTGACCCTAAGGGCATTAGGGGGAAATCCTGGAGGTGGACAAGTACCACTGGTTAGGGTGGAGACTTGTTCTCCCGGTCTGCGCAGTCCAAGAGTCGCCATTGTAATGCCTAGATGGCGTCTATGTGTAATGTGATGTGTATATGTCCTTCTTTGGTGGTTTGGACTATGTGTCACGGCACCTAAAATGTGAATGTGTAATGTGTATGTGTTCATGTGTTAATGTGTAAGTGAACAATGTGAAATGTGTATGTGCAAAGTGCAACCATGTGAATTGGAAACTTGTGTAAAGAAAATGTGAAACTAAAAATGTGAGAATATGACATTGAAATCCATGTGAGACAAATCTGAAACCATGTGAAATCAATAATTTCATGTTGTTATCATCATGTTTATATGTGCGAAAATGTCTAGAATTCATGTTAGGGATAATTGATGAGCACGTGTACAAAATAGCATGATTGGTTATTCACATGGTATGTTTTAAACAAATTGTAGCTCTCATGTGTAGGTTTACAGCTATTAAACCATGTGAAACCAGCAACTTAAAGCATGTGAAAATGTCTATGTATGTGCTTAGGAACATGAAAATCCATGCCAGTTGTGTTTTCCCTTCATATATGCATAGTGTTCATGTTGGTAGCTCTCATGTCTTGGTTCTTTAAAGGCAAAATTCCACGAGTAAATTGAATAGAGAGCATGTGATAGGTAAGTTTTATTCTTAGAAATCTGAAAGCATGATCCATGTATTAAATTATAGAACTTTCATGATAGTTGCAACTTTCAAATGACTAGCATGCCATATGTTGAAATTTGTGAATGTGCATGTAGAAACCGCTATGACTTATACGTGTATGTATGAGTAGTGTTGCTTGCTGAGTCTTTAAGACTCACTTCTTGATTCGGCATACAGGTATAGACGGTGACGAGAGACTCTCGTGGAGGAGACGGTAGAGACGGACTCCGAGCGCGGAGTTTAGATTGTTGGAGCGGTGTACCCCTTTTGTGTTTTCATAGTATGTAAGAACTTGAATATTGTATTAGTTATCATGGAAAAAGGCATTATTGGGACATCCATGTATTAAATTTTCAGCAATTTAAATTATGTGAACTTTTAGCTCTTAATGTTAATTGCAAATTTCATGTATGTTTAATGTGGATGATGAATGAATGAAGACAGTGTCTTTTACTTCCGCTACTCTGTGTATATTCGCGTGTATCTCATGTGACGGCCCTCATTATACCGGTACGGTTATACCAACCCACGTCGGTATAGCGAGAGTCATCACAGTGGGACATTTATCCAAAACGATACAAACAGTTGAGATACACGCGAATATACGAAACAGAGTAGCGGAAGTAAAAAGAACTACTGTCTTCATTCATTCATCATCCACATTTAACATACATGAAATTGCAATAACATTAAGACTTAAAAGTTCACATAATTAAATTGCTGAAAATTAAGTACACAATGTCCACACTTATACAATTTTCTCATGATTTCTAGTACAATGTCACTTTTACATACTATGAAAACACAAAAGGGGTACACTGCTCCAACAATCTAAACTCCGCGCTCGGAGTCCGTCTCTACCGTCTCCTCACGAGAGTCTCGTCACCGTCTATACTTGTACGCGAAGCAAGGAGTGAGTCTTAAAGACTCGGCAAGCAACACTACTCATAACATACACAGATAAGTCATAGCGGTTTCTACATGCACATTCACAAATTTCAACATATGGCATGCTAGTCATTTAAAAGTTGCAACCTATCATGAAAGTTTTACAATTTAATACATGGATCATGCTTTCAGATTTCTAAGAATAAAACTTACTTATCACATGCTCTCTATTCAATTTACTCGTGACATTTTGCCTTTAAAGAACCAAGACATGAGAGCTACCAACATGAACATTGTGCATATATGAAGGGAAACACAACTAGCATGGATTTTACATGTTCCTAAGCACACACATAGACATTTTCACATGCTTTAAGTTGCTGGTTTCACATGGTTTAATGGCTGTAAACCTACACATGAGAGCTACAATGTGTTTAAAACATACCATGTGAACAACCAATCATGCTATTTTGTACACGTGCTCATCAATTATCCCTAACATGGATTCTAGACATTTCACACATATAAACATGATGATAACAACATGAAATTACTGATTTCACATGGTTTCAGATTTGTCTCACATGGATTTCAATGTCATATTCTCACATTTTTAGTTTCACATTTTCTTTACACAAGTTTCCAATTCACATGGTTGCACTTTGCACATACACATTTCACATTGTTCACTTACACATTAACACATGAACACATACACATTACACATTACACATTACACATTCACATTTTAGGTGCCGTGACACATAGTCCAAACCACCAAAGAAGGACATATACACATCACATTACCATAGACGCCATCTAGGCATTACAATGGCGACTCTTGGACTGCGCAGACCGGGGAGAACAAGTCTCCACCCTAACCAGTGGTACTTGCCCACCTCCAGGATTTCCCCCTAATGCCCTTAGGGTCACTTACACATTGAACTTTCTCAGGGGGACTTTTCCCTGATATAGTTCCACTGCCCTCTACGAAAGCAGTGTCACATTGGCACAGTTACACATTTACGCATATTACGATTTTACACATGGTTTTTACACATCACTTTTCATCCCATTCACTTCTCACTCACTGCACATCTCTGTTTTCCTGACAGGACACTACATATTTCAAAATTTTAACACACAGTAAATTCACCAATCAGGTTGGGTTTAAACGATATCTAATCATTTTACGATGACATGCATAAATTTTTACATTTCACATGGAAAAAGTGCATAACTCCTTATATACTGGTCCAAATGACCTGGAAATTTAACCACATGCTATTTTCGGGTTCAAGATCATACATTCAATTTCAGATTTTTCTGTGCTAAAAGAATTTACAGAAAATCAATACCCATTTAGCATGCCATTCATAATTTAAGTTGACATGGAGTTTAACACCATCATACATTTTTGCCACTTACTATCGGAACATAGACTAACTGTTATATACATGATCTGAAATACAGAATTACCCTAAATCATACAACCGTAGATCGATCACAACAATTCTTTCTTGTATGCCTTTTTATTTACCGAACCGAAATTAATAGCAATTTATGCAAGCATGGACAATTTATCAAAATTTGAGTACACATATACTAATCACTAACTTCATGATCTGACAAAACTTAGGGCACTCAGACTAGTCCTAATCATAAAACAGGGTTGGCAAGAACATCAACAAATCATGCTTGAAATTTCATGGGATAATAATCTCTAACATTCACCACCACACATCATAACTCATCCACACACCACATTTACCAGTATACATAGTGTAGAGGGTTACCATATATCCTCATCACGGAAAACCCATCGAAATAATCATATAGGAGGGCAGAACAGTTACTGTTATGTCCAGATGAATTAATGGCGGTCTCTGGCCGTTAATCAATGTCAGCGGCATAGTCGATGGACGCCAATCATGATCTCAGCGTCCAGGGACCTTGCCGTTAATGCAGGTCTGTGTAGAACACAGACCCGAGCTCTCAAGATAGGTGAATGTGGGGTCAAGGACACGAAAAAAAATACACAAAATGTTAAAACCGTCCTAGACTTATACGGGAACCTTATGGTAGGGTCACTTGCCTTTTAGAAACACTCCTAAGGGATCAAAAATGCTGGTGAAGCCCTCTTTGGGCAGTCCCAAGAAGTGTAGAAATGTCCTCCAAGATCTCCTCCTCGGGCTCCTGGATGATCTCCACAGCAAGGAAATGTCGGGGAGGCCTTCCTCGATGATCCCTCTAGCCTCCAGTTGCAGAGAACGCCGGACAAAGCTTCAGAAGTTCGGATTTGGGCTGCCAAGATGGGGTTTTCTCACAGCTCAAAAGCTAGGGTTTTCTCCTCGTGTTCTCTCTTGCAAAAAGGGTGAAGAGAGGGGTTAGGGAGCAGATTCGGGGATATAGGGGAGAGACTTCTCTCCCACTCCCAGGGTGATAAGATGGCTCTCAGAGCCATTGGGGATAGCTCCCTAATGGGTGAGCTTCCTTGTTTCCGGAATTTCTGGCTCTGCAACGCATGCAGGTCAGAGAAATAGGCGTCCACATCGTTAGACGCCAGGATTAGTGTTGGCGTCCATGGTGGGACGCTGACACCACCTCAACGGCTAGGGGTTGACGCCAATCTGGCCTTCGGCCAGAACTCTAAAACATGCAGAAAACTATGCATGCCATGCATATATACATGCAATATGTATATGGTAGGTATCCATACTATCACCATTCAATACATTCATTATTTACATCTAGTATAAACACATGCACACGTAATTGTACTAATTAATACATACGTAAATATGTATATACATACACAAGCAGAATATACACACACAAATACAATAATGCGACGGAAATTCGAGGGCCTTACACCCTCTCCCCCTTAAAGAAACTCCGTCCTCGAAGTTAGAACGACACTACTCAAACAAAAGGGGATACTTCTTCTTCATCGCATCCTCAAGCTCCCAAGTAGCCTCCTCTCGTGAGAAGTTCCACCATAGAACTTCACCGACGCAATACTCTTGTTCCGGAGATGCTGAACCTTCCGGTCAAGAATGGCTACTGGTGCTCGACATACGAAAGATCTGGTTGGATCTCCACTGGCTCATGACAAATCACATGAGACAGATCTCGGACATACTTCCTGAGCATAGATACGTGGAATACAGGGTGAACGCTAGCCAAAGCTGGGGGTAATGCTAGCTCATATGCCACGCTGCCCAAACGTCGGAGAATCTCATATGGCCAATGAATCTAGGGCTTAGCTTGCTATGCCTGTCAAATCTGACGACACCACGAGTAGGCGATATCTTCAGGAAGACATGATCGCCAACCTCGAACTCCAAATCCTTTCTCCTGTTGTCGGCATAACTCTTCTGCCTATCCTGTGCCGCAACAAGCCTCTTCCTGATAAGCTGGATCTTATCTGAAGTTTCCTGAACTAACTCGGTCCGATCAACTGCCTATCCCCAGTCTCCTCCCAACATAACGGAGATCTGCAGGGCTACCATACAATGCCTCGAATGGAGCCATACCAATACTAGCATGAAAGCTGTTGTTGTATGCGAACTCCACAAGAGGTAAATGACGCTCCCAATCATCCTTCCAATCCAGAACACACGCTCTCAACATATCCTCGAGCGTCTGGATAGTCCTCTCGGACTGTCCATCGGTCTGGGGATGAAACGCCGAACTGAGCTTCAGCTCCGAACCTAACGCATCCTGAAGACCCTTCCATAATCTCGAAGTAAATCTCGGATCTCGATCCGAAATAATCGACTTCGGTACGCCATGCAATCTAATGATACCACTAACATACAATCTAGCTAAACTCTCTACTGACTGCTTCTTCTTTATAGGCAAGAAATGAGCAGTCTTCGAGAATCTATCTACAACTACCCAAATCGAGTCATTGCCCTTCTAGATCGAGGCAAACCGAAACGAAGTCCATAGTGACAGCTTCCCACTTCCACACTGGGATATCCATCCTCTGCATAAGGCCGGATGGTCGCTGTCGCTCGGCCTTTACTTGCTGACATACTAGACATCTAGACACATAATCCGCAACATCTTTCTTCATGCCGGACCACCAAAATGATCTCTTCAGGTCTTGATACATCTTAGTGTTACCCGGATGAATAGAGAATCGCGATCTATGAGCCTCTGCTAGCACATGCTCACGGACATCTACTAAATCAGGGACACAAACACGGTGCTGAAATGTAACCACACGTCCTCATCATGAGCAATGCCCGCCTTACCCACTAATTCTAACAATCTAGGGTCGGCTTCCTGTTGCTCGATCACCTCATCCAAAACGAGGATCTAAGGGATAGCTGAGCTACAAAAGCCTGACACAGCGATGGCTCTAACTCAGTCATAGAGTACGCCGCATCCTCCAACATCTTCCAATCCTGCTGGAGCGAAGACCTCTTTCTACTAAGAGCTCCGCTACGACATTCGCCTTTCCAGGGTGATACTGAAGGTCGAAGTCATAGTCCTTCAAGAACTCAATCCATCTCCTCTGCCTCAGGTTAATTCCTTTTGGGAGAAAAGATACTTCAAGCTCTTGTGGTCGGTAAACACCTCAAATCTGACACCATAAAGATAGTGCCTCCAGATCTTTAGTGCATGAACCACTGCTGCGAGCTCCAAGTCATGAGTCGGATAGTTCTCTCATGCTCCTTTAACTGACGAGAAGCATAAGCCACTACCCTTCTTGCTGCATGAGCACACAGCCTAAACCAATCCGAGACGCATCCGTATAAATGGCAAAGCCCTCTAGACCACTAGGCAATACCAATACTAGAGCAGAAGTAAGCTTAGCCTTCAATAGCTGGAAGCTACGCTCACATGCCTCAGACCATACGAACTTCTCACCCTTCCTGGTCAGCTTTGTCAAGGGGGCGGTGATGGATGAGAAACCCTCAATGAATCGCCGATAGTAACCAGCTAACCCAATAAAACTACGAATCTCCGAAGGGGTCTTGGGAACCTCCCAATCCATAACTGCCTGGACCTTCGCTGGATCAACTGCAACACCAGCGCCAGAGATAACATGCCCGAGGAAATGAACCTCGCGCAACCAAAAATCGCACTTGCTGAATTTTGCATACAGCTTGTGCTCACGAAGAACCTCTAACACTAACCTCAAATGCTGACGTGGGTGGCCTCATCCGAGAATAGACCAACACATCGTCAATAAACACTACGACAAAGCTATCTAAATAAGGCCTAAATACACGGTTCATGAGATCCATGAACACTACAGGGGCATTGGTCAATCCGAAAGGAAGGACCAAGAACTCATAATGTCCATAACGGGATCTAAATGCCGTCTTGGACACATCCTCACTCCGAATCCTCAACTGATGATAACCAGATCGCAAGTCAATTTTAGAAAAGACTGATGCATCTCGTAACTGGTCGAACAAGTCATCAATGCGAGGTAAGGGATACCTGTTCTTCACAGTCACTTGGTTCAACTTCCTATAGTCAATACACAACCTAAGTGACCCGTCTTTCTTCTTGACGAATAATACAGGTGCGCCCCAAGGGGAAACACTGGGGCGAATAAATCCCTTATCAAGCAACTCTTGCAACTGCCTCCTCAACTCGGCTAACTCCGCAGGTGCCATCCGATATGGAGCCTTCGAGATAGGAGAGGTGCCCGGAAGCAACTATATGGTAAACTCTATCTCTCTATCCGGTGGCAATCCAGACAAGTCATCAGGAAAGACATCTGGAAAATCCTGCACTACCTCAATCTCTGCAAGAGTAGGTGACTTATCAGCCTCTGGTACTAACACCACGCTGGCAAGAAAAGCGTCACAACCCTTGTTCACCATGCGCATCGCCTTCATGGCAGAGATGACCATCTTTCCCGCCAGTTCCTTGGCAAGGGGTGAGAGAACTCATCCTCACCAGGAATGCGGAAAACGATCCTCTTCCGACGACAATCCACTAACGCATAGTGCTCCTCTAGCCAATCCAGACCAAGAATAACATCATAGTCCTTCATCTTTAGCAAGAAGAAACACCCATCTAGGATTCTATCCTCAATGCACACAGGTAACGACGGAATGCACTTCCTAGTCGATACCGTACCTGCAGGGGTGTGCACAGACAAAGGGACCTCTAAATCCTCAGACTCTACGCCTGACTCTAGGGCTAACTGCCTAGCGAACCGCTCGGAAATGAACGAGTGAGTAGCACCCGTATCAAACAAAACCTGAGCGTGCACACCTAAAAGCAAAACCGTACCTTCGGTGACATGCTCCGCCTGCTTGGCGTCCTCGCGAGCTAAAGCAAACACTCGAGCTGGGGCTCGAGGCCTTCCTGGTCTTCCTGTAGCTGGCGCGGCTGCCGCTACTGCTGGGGCTGGCGCTCCACGCTGAGCTCCCTGCTGAAGTCTTGGGCAATCTTTGATCTTGTGGTCGCTGCTCCCGCACTTCAAGCATCTACCCGCTACCAACCAACACTCGGAACCACCATGTGTCTTCCCGCAATGGGGACACTCTTTCTTCACACCAGGGGAACGTACAGAAGGTACCTGAGAGTTGCTGACTGTCACGGATCGCTGCGGTGTCTGGTACACCATTTTCTTCTTATCTTGCCGCTGGAACGTCGCTGCCAGCCTCTTCTGCGAAGCCTTCTTTTCCTCCAGATATTGCTCCATTTCTCCCTCCTGCCTGCAGGCAGCACTGAGGGCCTCGTCCAACGTGCGGTGGTCAAACGCCACGAGTCGTCCGCAGTGATGGCTTGAGTCCCATCACGAACTTCTTCATCTTCCTGCGCTCATTTCTACGATATGCGGTGCATACTTAGAAAGTTCAGAAAACCTTGCCTCGTATTCCAGCACGGTCATGGAGCCTTGCGTCAGGGAGAGAAATTCCTGCTCCATTTTGTCCTGGATATGCTTGGGATGAACTTGGCTCGAAAGAGCCTCACGAACGCATCCCACGCCACGTCTACTGCTCCGTCCTCAAAGCGTGTACGTAGTAGGGAGGACCACCATACATCCGCTCTCTCCTGCAATACACCTTCATAAGCACCAACTAACAAATTCTAAATTAAGCAAAACATTCAAACATACAAAATTAAAAGTCTACCTGTAGCATGTAGGTGGCTAATGTCACCTTATCCTCATCAGGGCACCTGATGGCTCGGAAGATTTTCTCTGTCTCCCTTAACCAACTTTTGCCATTAATGAATCACTCTCCCCCTTAAAAGAGGGTGGGGTCATCCTCTTGAATCGCTCCATGATGGGAGGTCTACCATGGTCCTGAGCTGGTACTTGAGCCTGCTACAGTACACAGCAAGCAACACACAATACATAATATCACACATTCAATAAAACAGATAATAATTCATTTTATTAGTCTAACCTGAGCATCCAACTGTGCCTGGAGTGCTGCCTGGGTAAGAGCCTGCGCCTGCATGGCTTGCACCAGACCTTGCATGAATACTCCATAATCCACAGGCGGTGGTGGGGAAGTACAAGACCTTGCGGTGCCGGGGCCTGTTGCTCCGCCGCTCGTCGCGTCACGGCTCGTCCTCACGGGCCGGCACTCCACCACGCCTACCTCTCGAAGCCATGGCTGTAATAAATTTCAGCCACCATTAGAGCTAGGTTACTAAGTTTTCTAACCATTTTCTTATCTATTTTTCACTTCTTATTAGTGTTTTCTACACATGTGGACATACTTAGCATGCAATGGGGATGATGACTTATGTATATTCATGTGCAATCTCAACCGGTCGCTCTGATACAAATCTCTGTGACGGCCCTCATTATACCGGTACGGTTATACCAACCCACATCGGTATAGCGAGAGTCATCACAGTGGGACATTTACCCAAACGATACAAACAGCTGAGATACACGCGAATATACGAACAGAGTAGCGGAAGTAAAAAGAACTACTGTCTTCATTCATTCATCATCCACATTTAACATACATGAAATTGCAATAACATTAAAGAACTTAAAAGTTCACATAATTAAATTGCTGAAAATTAAGTACACAATGTCCACACTTATACAATTTTCTCATGATTTCTAGTACAATGTCACTTTTACATACTATGAAAACACAAAAGGGGTACACTGCTCCAACAATCTAAACTCCGCGCTCGGAGTCCGTCTCTACCGTCTCCTCCACGAGAGTCTCGTCACCGTCTATACCTGTACGCCGAAGCAAGGAGTGAGTCTTAAAGACTCAGCAAGCAACACTACTCATAACATACACGTATAAGTCATAGCGGTTTCTACATGCACATTCACAAATTTCAACATATGGCATGCTAGTCATTTGAAAGTTGCAACCTATCATGAAAGTTCTACAATTTAATACATGGATGATGCTTTCAGATTTCTAAGAATAAAACTTACCTATCACATGCTCTCTATTCAATTTACTCGTGACATTTTGCCTTTAAAGAACCAAGACATAGAGCTACCAACATGAACACTGTGCATATATGAAGGGAAAACACAACTAGCATGGATTTTACATGTTCCTAAGCACACACATAGACATTTTCACATGCTTTAAGTTGCTGGTTTCACATGGTTTAATGGCTGTAAACCTACACATGAGAGCTACAATGTTGTTTAAAACATACCATGTGAACAACCAATCATGCTATTTTGTACACGTGCTCATCAATTATCCCTAACATGGATTCTAGACATTTTCGCACATATAAACATGATGATAACAACATGAAATTACTGATTTCACATGGTTTCAGATTTGTCTCACATGGATTTCAATGTCATATTCTCACATTTTTAGTTTCACATTTTCTTTACACAAGTTTCCAATTCACATGGTTGCACTTTGCACATACACATTTCACATTGTTCACTACACATTACACATGAACACATACACATTACACATTACACATACACATTCACATTTTAGGTGCCGTGACACATAGTCCAAACCACCAAAAGAATACACATCACATTACACATAGACGCCATCTAGGCATTACAATGGCGACTCTTGGACTGCGCAGACCGGGAGAACAAGTCTCCACCCTAACCAGTGGTACTTGTCCACCTCCAGGATTTCCCCTAATGCCCTTAGGTCACTTACACATGAACTTTCTCAGGGGACTTTTTCCTGATACAGTTCCACTGCCCTCTACGGAAGCAGTGTCACATTGGCACAGTTACACATTTACACATTTTACCGATTTACACATGGTTTTACACATCACTTTTCATCCCATTCACTTTCTCACTCACATGCATATATCTGTTTTCCTGACATGACACTACAGATTTCAGGATTTTAACACACAGTAATTCACCAATCCAGTTGGGTTTAAACGATATCTAATCACTTTACGATGACATGCATAAATTTTTACATTTCACATGGAAAAAGTGCATAACTCCTTATATACTGGTCCAAATGACCTGGAAATTTAACCACATGCTATTTTCGAGTTCAAGATCATACATTCAATTTTTCAGATTTTTTTGAGCTAAATAGAATTTACAGAAAATCAAATACCCTTTAGCATGCCATTCATAATTTAAGTTGACATGGAGTTAACACCATCATACATTTTTGCCACTTACTGTCTGAACAGAGACTAACTGTTATATACATGATCTGAAAATACAGAATTACCCTAAATCATACAACCATAGATCGATCACAACAATTCTTCTTGCATGCCTTTTTATTTACCGAACCGAAATTAATAGCAATTTATGCAAGCATGGACAATTTATCAAAATTTGAGTACACATATACTAATCCACTAACTTCATGATCTGAAAAACTTAGGGCACTCAGACTAGTCTTAATCATAAAACAGGGTTGGCAAGAACATCAACAAATCATGCTTGAGATTTCATGGGATAATAATCTCTAACATTCACCACCCACATCATAACTCATCCACACACCACATTACCAGTATACATAGTGTATAGGGTTACCATATATCCTCATCACGGAAAACCCATCGAAATAATCGTATAGGAGGGCAGAACAGTTTACTGTTATGTCCAGATGAACTTACGGTGTCTCTGGCCGCTAATTCAATGTCAGTGGCATAGTCGATGGACGCCAATCATGATCTCAGCGTCCAGGGACCTTGCCGTTAATGCAGGTCTGTGTAAACACAGACCCGAGCTCTCAAGATAGGGTGAATGTGGGGTCAAGGACATGAAAAATACACAAAATGTTAAAACCGTCCTAGACTCATACGGGAACCTTATGGTAGGGTCACTTGCCTTTAGAAACACTCCTAAGGATCAAAAGTGCTGGTGAAGCCCTCCTTGGGCAGTCCCAAGAAGTGTAGAAATGTCCTCCAAGATCTCCTTCCTCCGG
>CM024755.1:143091737-143184946 GCA_014218235.1 Colocasia esculenta | reverse complement strand
AATGAAAACTCAAATAAGTCTTCAAATCCATAAGATATTCATTTTGTGTACCTTCTATCTTATCAGGGTAGGTAGGAAAAGGAGTCAGCGGCAAATGAGGACTAAAAGGAATCCTCCCTTTTTGCTAGACAAAAAGGCTCTCACTTAACATATCTAGATGTCAACAGAAATTGTGGACATTTACACATAAGAGGTATGGGCTATCTGTCAGAAGACTTATATAGTCTAACATTCTCTTCCATGCATTAATGTCTGCATGAGTCTAGCTTTCACATGAGGAATCTGTGAAGACTTAAGCAAGCATCTGTTAGACATATGAAGATGTCTGTTAGACAGAAGAAGGAGGAAAGTAGATGAAGAAGAAGATGAACAACGACTAGAAGAGTTCCAACAAATCTCCTCAACATATCTATCTTTCTACTCTATAAAGGGTGGAAGTGTTTGAAGTAGAATAATAGAAGCCTTCCTTAAAATCCTTCTAAAAGAGTGTACATCCAGTGAGAAGCCTCAATGCCATACATACTCAAAGCAAGAGAGATGGAGCTAAAGCTCAAGAAGAAGTGTGCACGTATGCAACCATCTAAAATCTTCAAGCATACAAGCTTCTTTTCTCTCTTCACTCTCTTTGTGCATCATTGTAAATCTGGGGGACAGTCTGTGAGCTGAGAGTTTGAGTTCCTTAGTGTTCATCTTGTATAGCTCTCAGTCTGTTCTTTCTTTTCTAAGAAAGACTTATGTCTAGCCGTAGGACTGTATACAATGTTCCTCTTTGTATGTGAAGAGAAGGCTAGCGGGGTGCTGGTGGATTCTGTCCGGCTGTGGAACTGTACACAGTGTTCCCCTTGGGTTAAGGGAAGAACCTAACTGCGGGTTTAGTCTAGCAGAACCAAGTTGGGGTTTGTACAAACAGAACCACACTGGGGTTTGTTCCAGGAAGGTGGTTTCTTAACCTGTAACAAAAGTGAGTTTCCTTCTTACTCGGAAAAAAAGAGGACCAACAGGGAGCTGGGGGTTTGTATACCTTGGGGGGATTGTACTGTAAGGCCCTCGAATTTCCGTCGCATTATTTGTAATTATGTGTGTATATTTGTGCTTGTGTATGTATGTACATAATTACGTATGTATTAAATTGTACAAGTACGTGTGCATGTGCTTATGTTAAATATAAATAATGTATGTATTGCATGGTGATAGTGTGGATATAATACCATATACATATTGTATGTATATATGCTTGGTATGCATGGTTTGATGCATAATTTAGGGTTCTGTCCGAAGGCCATCTTGGCGTCAACCCCAAGCCGTTTAGCTAGTGTCAGCGTCCAGACATGGACGCCAACACTCACCCAGGCGTCCAGCGATATGGACGCCAATTTCTCTGGCCTGCATGCGCAGCAGAGCTGCAAACTTCTGAAACAAGGTAAGCCAACCATTGGGGGATGTCCCCCAACAGCTCTGAAGGGTGTCCTATCACCCTAGTGAGTGGGAGAGAGACTCCCTTAAGTCTGAACCCGAAATGGCCTCTCCCCACTCTTCCCTTCACCCTTGCAAGAGGAGAAAAGAGAGAAGAAAAACCCTAGAGAGAAAACTGAGAGAAAACCCCACCTTAGCACCCAAAAATCCGACCCCCTGGAGGTTGATCCGGCCATCTTCCACGACAAGAAGGAAGCTGGAGCAAAGGAGAAGGCTTCCCCATCGTCCCCTTGCTATGGAGCTCATCCAAGAACCCGGAGGAAGGTGATCTTGGAGGCCATTCTGCAACTTTCTTGGGACTGCCCAAGGAGGTCTTCACCGAGCCCTAGATCCCTTGGAGGAATTTTTGAAAGGCAAGTGACCTATCCATGGTGTCCCTGTATGAGTCTAGGTCGGTTTTGCTATTTTTATGGATTTTTCCTCGAGTCCTAGACCCTCCCATTCACCCAAGTTTGAGAGGTCAGGTCTGTGTTTCTGCACAGACCTGATTCGACGGCAAGGTCCGTGGACGCCCAGTTCCTGCTTGGCGTCCATCGGCCATGCCGCTGACCCTGAGTCAGCGGCCAGAGATCGCCGCCAAGTTCCTCTGGACAGAACAGTGAGCTGTTCTGTCCTTCTTATGCATTAATTTCGGTATGTTTTCCGTGATGAGGATATATGGTAAACCTTATACTCTATGTATATTGTTAATTGTGATGTATGGATGAATGTGGTGTGGGATGGTGAATGTGGGATAATGGTATCTCTTAAACTTGTGAGCATGACTTGTAGATAATCTTGCAAATTTATGTTTCATGATTTGAATTAGTATGAATGCCTTGGTTTTAGTCTAATCATGAAGATTAGTGGGTCAGCATATGTGTTTGCAATTTTGGTAATTTATCCATGCTTGTGTAATTTGCAAATAAATTCGGTTCGGTAAAATAAAAGCATGCAAGAATGGTTTGTAGGGTTCAATCCATAGATGTATGAATTAGGGTAATTTTGTATTCCCAATTCATGCATATGTTAGTAGCTTATGTTTAACAGCAAGTGGCTAATTTGCAAGATGTGTTAGACCCCATGTTAACTTATGTTGTTAATAGCATGCTAATTAGGCGTTTTATTTTCTGTAAATTCCCATTAGCTCAGAAAAATCTGAAAATTTGAGTGTATGATCTTGAACCCGAAAACAGCATGTGGTTAAAATTTCAAGTAGTTTGGATCAGTAAATAAAAAGTTATGTATTTTCATGTGAAATGTGATAATCTACGTGTATTATCGTAATGTGATTAGTTATTGCCTAAAACCAACTTGATTGGTGAAATGACTGTGTATTAATCTCCTGAAATTCTGTAGTGCCATGTTAGGAAAAACAGATATGTACATGTGAGTGAGAAAGTGAAAGAGAGGAAAAGTGTGAAGTGTAAAACCATGTGTAAAACGGTAAATGTGTAAATGTGTAATTGTGCCAATGTGACACTGCTTCCGTAGAAGGCAGTGGAGCTGTATCAGGGAAAAGTCCCCCTGAGAAAGTTCATTGTGTTAAGTGACCCTAAGGGCATTAGGGGGAAATCCTGGAGGTGGACAAGTACCACTGGTTAGGGTGGAGACTTGTTCTCCCGGTCTGCGCAGTCCAAGAGTCGCCATTGGAATGCCTAGATGGCGTCTATGTGTAATGTGATGTGTATATGTCCTTCTTTGGTGGTTTGGACTATGTGTCACGGCACCGTAAATGTGTAATGTGAATGTGTAAAGTGTATGTGTCCATGTGTAAATGTGTAAGTGATAATGTGAATGTGTATGTGTAAAGTGAACCATGTGAAAGAGGAAATTCGTGTAAAGAAAATGTGAAACTAAAGATGTGAAAATGTGTTATTGGAAACCATGTGAGACAAATCTGAAATCATGTGAAATCAGTGAATTTATGTTATTATCATCATGTTATTATGTGCAAAGATGTTTAAAATCCATGTTAGGGATAATTGGTGAAAATGGGCAAAAGATAGCATGATTGTTCGAACACATGATATGTTTTATGCAATATTGTAGTTTCATATATAGGTTTACAGCCGTTAAACCATGTGAAATCAGCAACCTAAAGCATGTGAAAAGGTTATGTATGCACTTAAGGACATGTGAAATCCAGGCTAGTTGTGTTCCCCTTTCATGTATGTAAAATTGTTAATGTTGGTAGCTCTCATGTCTTAGTTCTTTAAGGATTAAAGTTCTTGAGTAATTGAGTAGAGAGCATGTGATAGGTGAATTTTATTTTTAGAAATCTGAAAGCATGATTCATGTATAAAATTGTAAAACTTTCATGATAGGTTGAAACTTGAATTGACTAGCATGCTATGTGTTGCAAATTGTAAATGTGCATGTAGAAACCACTAGGACTTGTACGTGTATATCATGAGTAGTGTTGCTTGCTGAGTCCTTGGACTCACTCCTTGCTTCGGCGTACAGGTATAGTTGGTGACACGGCACCGTTGGAGGAGACGGTGGAGACGGACTCCGAGCGCGGAGACTAGCTAGCTTTGGAGTTTCTTGAGATTTGTGTATTTCCTAAGTATGTAATTCGAACATTGTATTAGAGTATTATGAAAAGAATGTAAAAGTGTGGACAATTGTATTTCCATTTCAGCAATTTAATTTATGTGAACTTTAGTTCCTTTTTGCAAATTGCGAATTGCATGTATGTTTAATGTGGATGATGAATGAATGGAGACTGTTGTCTTTTACTTTCGCTACTCTGTTGTATATTCGCGTGTATCTCAGCTGTATGTATCGTTTGGGTAAATGTCCCACTGTGAGGACTCTTTCTATACTGACGTGGGTTGGTATAACCGTACCGGTATAATGAGGGCCGTCACATGTACCCTAGTTCGTAAAATCCCAAGATTTATTTGGGGACTGGACGTAGGTCTTCCATTGGGGAAGTACCGAACTAGGATAAATTCCTTGTGTTCATGTGTATGATTGTTTTTGCTTCCGCATTGCTACTCTTTAGCACACACCTTTACTTTCACTAACCAATGTTTTCAAGTGGTGATTTTTATCTGTGTTTTTAGATTTCCTATTCAACCCCCCCCCCCCCCCCCCCACCTCTAGGCTATTCTTGCTACAAACCGTAAGTGGGCCAACAAATACATGGATTATAAATGGCTATCTTTTAAAGCATACACTCCCACCATCATCCCCTTGGTGAACTTTTCACATACTACATATTTATGCCAATTGCAGTTCTTATCCCTATTACCACCCACTTTTTGATGCCGTCGAAAAGGGGGAGAGAATATGTAGAGAGATTATGTAGATTTTATATTTTGGTTTGGGGGAGAGTTTGTGTCCAAAAGAAAAGGGAAGAGTTAGATTCATAAGCATTTTTGTAAGGGAGAGTAGTATTTCTACATAATGCATGAATGCATGCTAGTCACAAGCAAAAAAATTTGCCTCTATGTTGTGTTTTGTGTGAAAAATCTACAAGTATTTTGTCATCATCAAAAAGTGAGAGATTGTTGTACTCTGTAGATTTTGATGATCACAAAAACACTAATTCACAATTATGATGAAAAGATCACAAAGCATCAATTGGTATTTATCTTAATGATATAAGCATTTGATTCATTCATATTTTATTTGAGTGTCTAACTTGTGTGTTAAGTGTGCAACAAAATATGTCAAAAGTTGCACATGAAGTGGACCTCTCAAAGGTCAAGACTTGGACAAAAAGAAAAGACAAGACTGAAATAAGAACTGCAGAATTAACCCAATCGGACAACTGACATTGGTAAATTGGTCGACCGATTATCAAGAGGTGTTGACAAATGCTTTGAAGGTGTCGAAAGATCAAGAGATTGGATGACCGACTTTCAAGAAATGGTCGACTGAATATGTGAACCTCCAATCGATTAATGAAGTCAAGGTCAAATGATTGAAGAGCAATGCCCAATCGATTGATGGTCAAGTAGAAAATCGGACGACCAATTTGGAGATTTTGGTCGATCGATTATGAACCAATCAATTGATGTTTAGTCCAATCGATTGATGGTGAGAAGGCCAATCGATTGACGACCAAGGTTCAGATTCGTGAATAAAAGATCGAATGACCGATATGAAGGAATTGGATGACCGACCTAGCCAGTGTTGTTTGGGGCTGTGACAGTCGAAGAATCGATCTACCGACTTCACAAAATTGGACGACTGACTTTGTGTAGCATGTCGACACAAGAAGAAGAACCAGGTCCACTTCGAAGCTAAGTCCAGACTTGGACAACCGACCTTGTAAAATTGGTTGACCGATTACGGCGGTGAGTTTTCTAATCTATGCAGACTCTTATCTTGATTACCATAAGAACGTCTCTTAGAAATATTCTAGGGGACTTCCACTTTAAATGCGGTTGTGTATCATGATGAGGTAGCAAAGGATAGCTGCCTCCAAGAGAGCAGCTCGTGCCCTAGAGTTCAGGAGAGAAGTGTGCTTCTCAAAAAGAGCCAACATAAGCTCTTCACCTGTAGAATCCTAAAGAATGAGTCTTCATTGTCTAGAAGCCTTCCAGATGTTCCAAGAAAGTGTTCTTCATAAGAAAGGCGTGGATTTGGTGTTCCTTCTTGCAAGACTCTGTTCTGAAGCGTTCTACATCGGCCAGTTCTTCACTATGACATCGTCGGGCAAAGACGACTACATCAAGCCAAACTTTTGAGACAGGAGAACTCTATAGTTTACTTTGTTTAGATTGTTGTCTCTCTTGTACATGTTTTTTCATTTGTTCTTATTTAAATCAAGAACATACTGTGTGGTTGGTGTGTAGTGTGTGCAGCGCACACACATGAGGTTATCTCGTCCCCGTAAATGAGGTGGGGTAGTGGTTGTCCGTGGAAACAACAGTGTGTGTGAGGTCTTGTAACTTGTACTTGGGAAACAAGTTAGTGGAAATCTTCACGGGGGTGTAGGGTAGTGGGCGTATTCGCACACGAGGGTGTGTTTTCCGAACCACTCTAAATTTTGCGTGCTTTATGGTTTGATCCTTTTCTCCTATCTCTATTCTACGCACGTTAGGATAATTGGTTTTGCTATTTTAATTGTTATTCTGTTGTGTATATCACACAATAGGTTTGTTTAATTGAGTCTAATCTATTCTATGTAAAAGATTTTTTAGTTAGGTGATAACCAATTCATCTCTCCCCTCTTGGTTGTTCATCGCACATACGTTCGTGTATTTTACTCTTCAGACAGGGCCTGGGTTGGCCCGGTCTCTAATTGATCTACCCGGGTCTGACCCAACCTGGAGGCGAGGTCTGGTTTTTAGAAAACAGACCCAGCTTGAGACGATTAGGTAAGGCCCAGTCCAACCTGATTTTGCCCTTTTAAAGGTATTCTTCTTGCTTTTTATTTTTTTTATATTTACAATAAAATTAGTGTTCATTGAATCAGAACAACTTAAAATAAACATTAGACCAATCTAGATAAACTCATTTCTAATTGTTATAAATACGAAATAAACATTAATTCATTAAACATAGCTCCACAACACAATTTTCAATCTTAAATTTTAGAATATTAGAATTACTGCCACGCTGCTTGCCTTTTAAAAAAAAATTACCAGGCCACCGAGCCACTCGGTCGGGCCGAGCCAAGCTCGGACCAGACCCAATCTTACTCTGAGCCGCATCGGGCTCAAAATTCCAAAAGAGCTAAAAATATCTGGCCCAAGCTTGTGTAAAATCGGGTCGGGCCTTCGGGCCCGCCCAGCCCAATTGACACCCTTAAACTCAAGTTATTAAATTAATTAATTAAAATTCAAATAATAAATGTGTTAAAATACAACTCAATAAGTAAAAGTTGTTAATGGGCTTAACTAATGATCCATGCCAAATGAGGGCAACTATAGAAAACTATTTATAAATTCGTAATATTTTTTATCTTTTAAATAAATTAGTAAGATAAGCTCAAATACACCTCATAATTATTTAAAATTTTTTTGAATCACTATCCAAACCTGGGGAGCACGTTTTTCCATCACAATCTAACTTTAATTAGATATTAGAAGGCTCAAAGTCACTCACTTTGCCAAGGGAACGGCTACAAGGGCCTCCCAATGTTGATACCTCTCGCTACTGTGCATTTCACAGGGGACCGGATCACACACTAGAGGCAAGCTTCCATTTTAAGGATTATATCTATGACCTGAATGACAATGAAGGAAATGATTGGGATGAGATGAGGAAGTACATCACAAAAATGAAGGCAGGAAGACCACCTAGGTAGAACATACAGCAGCAACAGGCACAGTAGCAACAGGAGCAGCCCCAACAATTTGCACAATAGCCCCAGCAACTTGCACAACAACCCCAAGTTCCTTTGTAACAACTCAATATGGGCATTGTGCAAAACCCACTTCCGAAGCACCCTACTCAAAATAACCAAGTAAACGCCATCAGGTCATCTCCCCAGGAAAACAGAAGGCCAGGCAGGCATGCGGAACTCCCATCTTTTCTCCGCGTCCCTACCACCCTCGCACCGCGTCCACCACAGCCAAATCAACTGCTCATACGCCAACCACCAACACCACAGCCCCCCAACCCGCAAGCTCCATTTCTAAGCAACACAACTACTATGCCACCATCATCCAACCCTCCACTTATACGTCAACCTTCCACTATCACCACTTCTCAACCATCTCCCTCCACTCCACCTCTCCTCTACACACCACCAACTACTCCTGTGATACCCTGAAATTTTCATTCTTTATATCGGTATGTGTATTTACTTGTTGTGTGTATAGCATGTGTATTCAATTGTGCATATTACTATTTTTATACTTCTCATGAACATATACATGCATATATATATGATATTTTTATGTGAGAATAGGCAATTAGCTAAATTGATGTATAATGTGTATACAAAAATCTTAGGCTCATAATACTTAAAGTAATATTATGCATGTTATAATTATCTATTTCTTGCATAATGTATAATTATGTTGTATACGTGTGTATAATTATACATATGTCAATTCAAGTGGGTGCATGTAAGAATTTGTGATTGTGGTATAAATTATTCTTAGTTAACTTATTCTATATACATCTTACAGATATTATGTATGTAAAATCTTGAAGTGCATATTGAACTATCTATTCTATGGATGTTGTGTATAAATATATGAAGTACATGTGTATACATGTATTTTATCTTATGCATGTGATGATTAGCTATGTTAAGCATGTTAAATTAATTATGATGTGTAGGGTACTTAAATCATAATGTGCATGTAGTATTTAGCTAATGAGGAGTACATTTCAGTCATAGGTTCATGCATGTATTATGCAATCATGTAGTGTGTAAGTATATATGCATGTATGTGTGTTATTGATGCATATTATTCTTAATGATGATTAGTGTAAGTTGTACTTAATTAATATTGTGTAATGCATGTACTTTATGTAGTAAGAATATATGCAATTATTTTTACGCATACTAGATTGTTTTGGTATATTTATACATTTAATTTTAGGTTTGGCGGTGTTTTGGCTGCACTGTGCTGTTGGCGGCCAGGACCTGGACGCCAAGGCACTGTTGGCGTCCACCCCCTGGACGCCAACCCCCTATGGGCGGCCACCCCCTTGACGTCAACCTGTCAGTTAACTACAACCGATGTTGACGTCAATATCCTCCTACGTAACAGTTCCAGAATTGTTAATGCTCGCATTTTGGCTGGTTCCAGATTAGGAAACCCATCCTAACTTGTAGGAAACCTACCCTAAGGCGTACCCCAACCTCCAAGCCTATAAAATACCTATCCTAGGTCGAGGAAAAGGCTTTTGAACATTGGGTGAAACCCTAGCTCCGAGATGGTGAAAAGCTGAACTTCAGAAGGCCGGATCCGTCGACTGGAGGTGTTCCCCGAGGAGCTACAACATCTGGAGGACAGCCAATACATCCAAGAAGAGATCCCAACTCCGAGGAGCCATCTACATCGACAGGAGAAGAAGATCTAAGGAGTTTCTGAGCACCTTTTTGGCAGGGACGAGAAGGGCTTCATCGACATATTCTGATCTTTGTAGATTTTTTTAAGAGGCAAGTAAACCTAGATCTTAATCCTATACATGTCCCCTTAAGTCTTAGTATTTTTACGGATTTTTCCTCTAGTCCTGGAACCCCAAATTCACCCTTGTATGAAAAGTTGTCTGTATGTGCTACTGGGACCAGGTTGACGGCAACATAGGTTGCAGTCAAGTTCTTCAGAAGAAGTAAACGGCAACATCCCTTGACGTCTACTTCTTCAAGACCTGAAAATGTGTTTTTTGATTCTTTTCACGCTGTTTGAATGATTTCTGGACATAGTTACATACTGAAATTTTTATTGGTGATTGTATACAGTCATTAGGTCATATCATAAGGTTGCCTAAATTTTCTGTGAACCGTGTAAATTATGAAAATTCAACAATTGTGTCATGAGCACCATATAAGCATGTTTAAATTGTGCATAAATGGAATTGCTGTAAATTAGGGTTGCATAATTTTACATGACAGTAGGATTACTAATATCTGATTTCTGAATTGTTAGAACATAACCATGTTCACTTGTACCCTGTCTAATGATATTTCAATGAATTGTCTGAAATCTGGATTTAATTATAGAAATTGTATTTACTGTTGAAAAATCTGGAAAATTACATGTGCGATATATTTATTGTTAATGACATGGGATAAAAATTTAGAACTAAGATGTAACAGCAAGTATAATTATTAGTTAAACCATGGAATTTGTATATATTAGATAGGTTGATCTAATCTTGTGTAATTCGGTAAATGTACAGCATGTTAGGACTGTAATGTAAGTTATTTTATTTTTGAAAACAGTAGTATCATGATTAGGCTAACTGAGACATGTGCAATTGATAATTAAGATGTGTAAAGTGATTAAGTATTATATGTTAAATATGTGAATAGTGTGTGAAAATGTGATAAAGTGAAAGTATAATGATTGGGCCAAGAATGACACTGCTACCCTAGAGGCATCGAGAGCTGTACATAGAAAAGTCCCTATGGAAAGCTCTACATTGTAAAAGTTTGTCCTAAAGGCATTAGAAAAACCTGGAGGTGGACAAGTACCACTGGATAGGGTGGAGAGGGCTTCTCCCGGTCTGCGCAGTTACCAAGATTCACCACTTTATTTCCTAGGTGGTGGGTATGTGATATGAGTTATGTGATATGAGTTGTGTTATGAGTTATGTGCTATGCGATGAGTATGAGTATGAGATATTGTTTTGTGTCCTCTATAGGTAGTTAGGACTATGTGTCATGGCATTTTAAGTTATTGGAATATAAGTAAAGTGTAAGATAATATGTGAATATGGCATGTGATGAATGGAAATATGTGATAAGTAAAAATAAAAGAGTAGATGATATGAAAATTTTGTGAAGAGATATGTAAGGAAAAAATTAAGGTTAATGAGAATGTGATTTCATGTGAAACTAATATGATAGTGCATATGTTTATACTATCATGTATTATATTTAAATTACAATGTCATGTTTAATATCATGTCATGTATTCATTAATCTTCTTGTAATAATGTATGTGAGTATATATATACGTGTAAACATGCGAATTATGTAACACAAAAAGATGGAAATGTGAATTTGCTAAAGGAATAAGATAAAGTGTAAATAGATCTAATTCTATGTAATTGAGTTTATTCCATGTCAAAACAGCAAGTAAAATATAGTTATGAATGTGTTAAGCATAAGGAAGAATGTTTAGATTCCATGCTAGATGTGATGAGTACTTAGTATAGAGTTCCATGTTTAAATTGTTTAGTATTGCCAATCAACTTGACTATGATCTAGACTTTACAATTCATGCAATAAAATATGAAACCATGCATATGAATTTATTTACATTAAACCAGCAAGCAAGATGTGAAATTTAATATGAAAAGTGCATGTGAAAAATGAATAGTCATCATGTTAGGTTGTTCTTTTCTCTGTGCCTAATTCTCTATTCTAATTGTAGAAATAAATCATGAAATTAATTAATGTGTGAATGAATGATTCATGTTACATGTTAGGTGTAGAGAATATGTACAAGTGTATAATATTAGTATCCATGATTTAGAATAAACATGTGATAGAACAAAGCATGTCTAAGTAATTTAAGAATGTGTTGATAGTTAAAAGTATGTTCCATGTATATTCTTGTAGTTTAAATAATCGTATGTATTCTTTAGTGTTTAAAGATTAATGTGAATGTGATATGTTTAAGATTAAGTCTTTGTTTTACTTGCTGAGTCTTTGGACTCACCCTTGCTTCGGCGTACAGGTGAGACAGGAGTTACTATTTTGAAGGAAGGCATAGCGAAGGTTGATCTCTTGGAGGAGTAGCTTTTGGAGGAGTAAATTTTCAGTTGTACTTTCTTTTCATAGCTTGAATAAAAATATTGTATGGACAATATTTGGACAATGTAGTTCTTTCATTATGTAATAATGTGGACATTGTCGTTTTATTTCGCTATTTAGACTATGGAATGTGTGATGGAGATGGATTAAAGTTGATTATTTATTTTATTCTACTGTACTAAATTGCTATCTACGTACTTTTCAACCTATCGGCTAGTGTTGGGTTTTATCCCACTGTAATGATGCTCTTTATACCGTTGGGGATTGGTATAATCGTACCGGTATGAGGAGGGTCGTTACAACTCCCATTATTACCCCTAACCTGCAAGCTCCCTTCTTACGCACCACCACGCCTGCACCAAATCCTATACAACCCACCTTCTCCATACCACCCCAGAATGTGGTGAACATCCATCCGCCACACCAAATTTTCAACATTGAACACTCCACCATCCATCCATCTTCCAACATGCCAACTATGCCACTGGTATGAGAAACTCATGAAGCAAGAGATGAGACTGAGGAAACCATGGTGCTCCGAAATGGGCATATATTCAACAGAATATTCCCTCAGAACCAGGATCAGGCACCCCAACAACAAGAAGAGAAGCCCCAGTAGAAGAGTCCATCCTTGGGACTCAATATGATTTACTCAAGCACCTAGATAAAATGCCAGCCAGGATATCTATTTTAGAACTAATCAAAAGGTCACTAGTACATCAAGAACTCTGATGCAGTATTTACAGAAAGTCATGGTGAATGAAGACTTGTCGATAATTAGATCAGCTCAGTCTTAACCCCCACAAGTCGGCATCCGGCATGGAGTTCCATGAACATGAGTAGCACCCATGGAATCTCAATCGTATGCCTTGTGTTTAACTGTCAAAGTCAACGGAACTCACATAACTCAATGCTTAGTGGACACCGGAGCTTCCATCAACATGGTCTCTTAGACACATTAAACTTGTGTGGGGTAACAATGCAGTCAATTCGGACCTTCTCCATCACTATCGCCGCCTACGACAACATTAGTAGGCCACCAAAAGGAGTGGTCACAATAAAGGTGGGGTTGGGTCCCTCTGTCACAGAGATTGATTTCCACATTCTAGACATGGACCCAAGCTTCTGAATAATATTGGGTAGGCCATACATTCAAGCACTTTGTGCCGTCACATCCATTCATCAATCTCTAAAATTTCCATACAAAGGACGGGTCGTCAAGGTTACAAGCAAACCAATGATCTTAGAAGTGGACTATGTGTCTGATAACTCTGTCCCTTCAATCTGGCCAAGCAACCAGCCGCTCATGTTGGTGCTAAACATGTACGGCATACCACAAAGCCCAGTACATTCTTTTCCAACTACACCACCAACTACTACATAGAAAAGAAGCAAGATTATGACCAACAAGGGCTGGCAGATTATGATGAAGATGGGTACCAGCCGGGCAGAGGGCTGGGTGCACGGTTATAGGGTAGGACCAGGGCAGTGTCAGACAGAAGGACAAGACCCAGGGTAGGGCTGGGGTAGAAGCCAAAGAAAGAAGACTATGAACAGAGGGCAGTGTCACCCAATCTTTGGCCACAATGATGTCAACTATGAAGACTGATAGGCAGCCACTCAAATGATCTCTTTATCACCACTTCAAGAAGGGGCCTCTACATCCAGCGGATGAACAACACACTTCAGTTATCACATCAGAACTTAAATGTCAAGATGTGCATGCTCATCAGTTTGCATGCCATATTGCACCTCTAGCCACATATAAAGCTCTAGAAAATCTTAGGCCCCAGAAACTAAGAAAAATGGGCGATCCTAAATGTGAATGGTACAGTTTGTTCGACATGAATGATATTGCTATATCTCTTAGTTGGCTCTTCATGCCAACAAACCCAGAATGGCTGCCACTAATTCATGACCTCTTGGAGAAGCCAACAGCAATCACAAGTAAGAGGTAGCTACTAAATGACTGGACAAATGAAGGGGAGACAGACATCCCCTTTGAAGAAGGTTTCATGGTAGACAGGCTCTGGCGGGCCTCTTCTCCTTGGGCATCGTGCCCACTTTCTTTCAGGCCACCACGTGGCCTCTCTTCCTTCCTCGTAGCATTCCTCGGGCACCAATGCCCTATTTCACAATCTCTTTACACTCCTCTTGGCAGACACTCATCCTCTAAATCCCCCGTTCTAATGATCTCCCTCCAACTGAGCATAAGTTCATTTCCCAATTCTCTAATCTTTTAATTTCACCTCATTTCCTTTTCATGATAAACAAAAATCATAAAAATTTGAATAATACTAAAAACTAAAAAAACAAAATGTCAATTTTCAAATGTGTGATTCAATTGTCTCCATCGAGGAGACTTCTTACCTCTCCTCCGAGTATGCCCCAACCTATGTGCCACTCCCCCCCAGTCCAATGACCGGCCTCCTCTTCCCCTCCACGCAGGGACTCCCACCTCCCTCCACGGAGGGACCTTCTTTTACTGCTTCTCCTCCTCCTTCACTTCCTACTATAGATTCTAGTAGTTGTAGTGAGAGTCTAGGTCAGCTTTGTAAGAATCTGGGGGTAGTACCGAAGAGAAAGTCCAAGGGTAAGAGGGTTCCTCATCGTTTCCTAGCCGAACTCGCCCGTAGGTGCAAGGCATGCCTAGCAATCCTTGAGTTCATTAAAGAGCCCTTGTTGTTGCTGGATATAGAATGTGAGGAGTCATTGTGCTTTATTAATTATGGGTTTGGAGTCTATGAGATCATGGATGACAATGACCCAATTGAGGAAGGGGATGAAGAATTTGAGGACGAGGCTGACGTGTTCGCGAGTGGGGTTAGAAGATTTGATGAACCGTTAGTTGAAGTAGAAGAAACAACCAAGGAAATTAATCTGGGAACTGACGAAAACCCTAGGACTATCCTCATAGACAATAATTTGTCACCAGTGGAAGAGGAGGCAATCATTAAAGTTCTTAGATAATATAAGGACACATTTGTTTAGAGCTACAAGGATATGCCAGGACTGGAACCCGCGCTTGTTGAACATCACCTTACACTTAAGCTGGGGTCCATCGCCATTAAGCAGCGGTTAAGACGTTTCCACCCTCAGATGGCTTTGAAAATAAAAGATGAGGTCGACAAGCTCCACAAAGCCAAGTTTATTAGAGCCATACATTATCCTAATTGGGTGGCAAACATTGTCCCAATCATGAAAAAGGATGGAAGAGTTAGAATATGCATTGACTTTCGGGACCTTAACTGTGCATGTCCTAAAGATGATTTCCCCTTGCCTCACATCGATGTGCTTATTGATAATACGGCTAGGTATGAGACCCTCTCCTTTATGGATGGCTTATCAGGGTATAATCAAATCAAGCTAGCTGAGGAAGACCAAGAGAAGACGTCATTCACTACACCATGGGGTACATATTGCTATGTGGTCATGACATTTGGACTTAAAAATGCTAGAGCTACTTATCAAAGAGCAATGATGGCCATCTTTCATGACATGATTCACATCTATATTGAGGTGTATGTGGATGACTTGGTGGTTAAGTCTAAGACTTTGGCTGCGCATCTTGGGGTTCTAACTAAGGTTTTGTAAAGGTCGAGAGAATTCCAATTGAAAATGAACCCCAAGAAATGTGTGTTTTGTGTGTCATCAGGTGAACTTCTAGGGTTCATCGTGAGCAAGAGGGGTATCGAGATTGATCCCAACAAGGTGAAGGCTATAAGAGAGATGCCACCTCCTAAGAATTTGAAACAAGTGTGTGGATTGATTGGGAGGTTGCTATTCATCAGCCAGTCTGTCTCCCAACACTCACAAAGGTGTAGACCCTTCTACGACCTTTCTAAGCTGGGAGACAAATTCCATTGGGATGACAAGTGTAAGGTAGCCTTTGATGGAATAAAGGAGTATCTGGCTAATCCTCCTGTCCTGAGGCCACCGACTCCAAGAAAACCATTAATTCTCTATGTATCTATCCTGGAAAACTCTGTAGGAGCTGTCCTTGCACAAGGGGATGAAGAAGGTAAAGAAAGGGCAGCTTACTACTTGTCTAAGCTTCTCAACCCCTGTAAGCAGAGGTACACATCGATGGAGAAAACATGTGCCGCTCTTGTTTGGGTAGTGCATAAATTGAAGCACTAGTTCCTTGCTCACGAAGTCCACCTTATCACTCACATGAATCCTATCAAATTCTTCTCGAAAAATCTGTCCTCACTAATAGACTAGCACGATGGCAAGTCTTTCTATCTAAGTTTGATATCACCTACATTCAGCAAAAATCAATCAAAGGCTATGCCATAGCAAAACATCTCGCTCACCACCCTATCCCCTGATTTGATCCTGTCCATTCGGTGTTTCCAGATGATGAACTAATGTCCCTTAGCCAATCTGATCCTATGTGGACATTACATTTTGATGGAGCTCTGAATTCTCATAGTAAGGGTTTCGAGATTCTTCTCCTATCACCTAAAGGGGTCACCATTCCGCAGGCTTTTTAGCTGGCATTCCCCGTCACCAATAATATAGCTGAATATGAAGCCCTGCTAGCCGGACTTGAGGCCTCACATTTCCATGGTGTTACCCAATTGCGAATTATAGGTGATAGTCAGCTAATCCTCCGCCAAGTGCTCACCAAATATCGCACCAGAGATCCAAAGCTCAAGTCTTACCAAGAACTCACCTCAGCATGTGCTAAGCTATTCTCCAAACTTATCTTTGTCCATGTGCCTCGCCACCAAAACTTCTAGAAAATGCTCTTGCCACTCTTGCTTCATCACTCAATATCTCTTATCCTAGGGATTTTGACACCATTCACATTAACGACATCATATCCCAGCTGTACAAAATCCTTTGTTCCTTTGGATCAAAGAGGAGATGTTGAAGAAGGCAAAGAGGAAAAACAAGAAAGAAATCATGTTATTAGAGTTAGAATAAGAGTTGGAAGATGAGGAGAAACCATGGTTTTATGAGATAGCTAAGTACTGCACAAATCAGTCTTACCTTGAGGAAGCCACAAGCGAAGAGAAGAGAGCTATAAGGAGAATGTCTTAGAAATACACCATGGTTGGTAATGTGCTTTATAGATGAGGTCTTACCGGAGTTTTGCTAAGATGTCTGGATGATGATGAAACATGGAAAGTTTTTGAGGAATCTCATTCAGGGGTGTGGAGGCCATGTAAATAGCCAAATGCTTACCAAGAAAATCCTTACGCAAGGCTTTTACTGGCCCACGTTAGAGGAGGATTGTTCTATCTATGTTTGTGGTGTGTTAAATGACAATTGCAAGCCGAAAAAATCCATTTTCCATCCTCTACACTCCACCCTATATCCTCCCCATGGCCTTTCGATATGTGGGTCTTCGACATCATTGGTCCCCTTGGTGATTCCAATTCCCAAAATAAGTCAAAATCATACATACTCACTGCAACGAAGTACTTCACCAAGTGGGCAGAAGCTGAAGTGTATGCAAAAGTCAAGGCACAACTCTATGCAAATTCATCATAAAGAACATCATCATCACCAGATTCGGCATCCAAGTACCATCATCACCGACAACGGGCCACAATTTATCTCTCAGGAGCTTCGCGACCTCTGCAACATGTATAAAATTACATTGCATCATTCTTCTCCTTATTATCTACAAGGCAATGGCCAAGCAAAGGCTACAAATAAAACTTTAATAAAGATCATAAAAAAGACGTGTGAGGCTAATAAATCCTCGGACTGGCTAAACAAGCTTGTAGAAGCTCTATGGGCCTACTACACTTCTATCGGCACTCCTACAGGGCAAACCCCATTCGCCCTTCTTATGGAATGGAGGCTGTAGTACCATACGAGATTCTCATACCCTCACTAAGAGTCCATCTTGACAAGGACTTATCAATCGATGAGCGGTGCGAGTCACTCCTTACACAGTTGGAGCTCCTAGATGAGAAGCTTTTGGCCACCGCAAAACATACTAAAGCATATCAAAATAGACTCACATGTTTTTACCAAAAGAAAGTGATTGAGAGAAAATTCAAAGTCGGTGAAATGGTCATTAAAAGAATTTTTGTAAAACCTGGTGGTCCTCGTTCAAAACTCCAACCAAACTGGGAAGGGACCTACATAATCAAAGAAGCATATCCAGGCAATGCGTATAGGCTAGTGAACGCTGAGGGTGAGGAACTCTCCCACCCTTGGAATGGGCTTTATCTTATAAAGTACTACCCCTAGATAGGTGTTTGGATTTATGTGGTGCACAGAACCTAAAACAAAAACATCATCATTCTTAATCATTCTTCATTCTTGGTGAGTTAACCATAGTTGTCAACACCCACACACACCTACATGTCCCACCCTTGGGAATTAGAAGCACAGAATCTAAATAAGATCAATGCTTAGCTAAGAGTCTAGGATATCATCGTTTCTCTTCCTTTCGGTCCTCCAATAAAAATGGGAACCTATGGGATCGACCTTTGAATCTGTCCGACACTTTAATGGGTAGATGTCATGGCCCAATAAGGGGAGAGGAAAAGAAAACAAGGCAAATCAAAGTCAAAAGAGCCAAAACAAGGCAAACAATAAATAAAGAGCACGTCAAGAGTGGCAAAGTCCCCGCAGAGATTCAAATGAACCTGGTCGTAAGCGTGCTAATAAAAAAAACCCACAAGATAAAGACTAAACCCCAATAAGTATAGGGTAGAGAAATGAGTGTCTCCCCGGTTATCCAAACCATTGGCAGAATTTCTAAAATCATCTTCCTTCTACCTTATCGGTATGTCTTAGGCTCAAGGCAACGATCATCTAAAGAGGATGTCGCCAAAGCTACCTTGGGTGTAGGCAATGCTTAAGCACGTCCATACCCTTGTTTAACACACCTAAAAATCATTAATAAAATTTAAATGATGATCGAGTAATTGAAGGATCCGAGTACCACGTTTTTCCACATAGAGCGGATCTCCATCGTTCCGCGCGTCTTTTTAGAAGGGACCATGCCGAGTTTTGGCCAATTTAAAAAAAATAAATAAAAATATATATATTTTTAAAAGACAAAACATCAAAATTTTTCAAAATCCAAAAAAAAAGTAAATACCTTCAAAAGTCAAAAGAATGGAATATTTCAAAATCTAAACAAAAGCAAATATTTCAAACATAAAAAAATGAATATGCCAAAAATCAAAAGATGATAAGCTAAGTCTCTTCTCATTTGCATGAATGCATTGACTACTTGCTCATCTTTAATTCCTGCTAGCATTTGCATGTTTGCTTGTTGCATTTCCATTATTTCATTTCATTTATGCTTATTTGAATAAAGGCTCAGTCCCTTGACAAATCATGAAGTCTGGCTCGCTTATTAAGCAAGGGGCTAAGTCAGAACAATTAGCTAATTTATTTTTTTCATGTGATCCTCAAGCACAGAAAAGAGAAAAGCAAGACATTCTGCTACATATATCATGGCCAAAAGGCAAGTCAAATATACATCATATAAATGGGTACCCCATTGGGTACACATCATCATGAAAAAAAGCAAAACTACAAGTCATGATAGTGGCCTAGCTCTCGCCACCACTCTCTACTGACTGGGGATGTCTGCTACTCTCGGCCTCACTAGGATCTGCCGTCGAGCGAGCAGGCAGAGGCCTTATAGAGGCACAAGAGTCAGTAGACCTCTAGGCAGTGTGTCCTCCTGGACATTCCTCTAATACTCAGAGGAAGACACAATAATGCTGGCAAAGTACGCACTGGCGCGCCCCTCTCTCACGGAGCGCTCCCTGCCGTGCCAGTACTGGTCCTCAACCTCCCGTAGTAGCCGCTCGGAGACACCCAGGCTCGTGCGCACATCCAACACCTGTTGGGCAAGGTGCTCCTGCTTCTGGTCCCACTAGCTGCACTCGCGCTCTCTATGCTCCATGGCGAGCACCACTCGTAGCTTAGCCACCTCATGCAGAAGGTCGAGGTCACGCTAGGAGGCCTGAGACCATAGCTCTGACAGCTGCTCTATCATCTCCGCCACCTCGGCTCCTGCTAGGGTCACCTGGGTGATGGTGCCCTGAAGCTCGGTAGTCTGCACGAAAAGGAAACATATGTAAGTCACAAGAAACTCAATCTCATATATGTATTATTATCGAACTTACCTATGTGGCAAGGTCGCACTCTGCATCCTCGGCACGAGCCACCGCCACAGCCAACTGCTCCTGTAGGGAGGCTACCTGGGGGTCGGGTACACTCGCACTAGTGGAGGCACCAGCAGCATCAGCATGCTCCATGATGTTCTACTCAGAATGCTACACATATGAAGAGTCTGGCCAACCCATGTTAAGGTAAAGAAAATCAAAGGTAAATCATTCAAACTTACCAGAGTTGCCAGGGCCTCCCGTGCCTTGACTAGTTGTACCTCTGTGCTCACCAGTTGGACACAGAGGGTCTCGATCAAGTTGTCCCGAGCATCCTGCACATGCACATATTCATTAATCAAATCATTCATATCAAAATGAGCAAAGCAAGTTTAGAAGTGCATACCCTGGCCGGCCTCATGAAGTCACAGTCTCCGTATACCTCCCAATAGCACTGGAGGTACGTGTGGCTATCCGTGGTGTTGAACTCTACCACAGTACCCCCTCACCCCCCAATCGGCGTACTTGTCAGGGAAGAGAAGTCTCCAGTCCACCCTCTTCACCTTCCCTCGAGTCTTTCTCCCCATGCCTCTCGGCTTCACCTCCTCGAACCACACCTGGTGCAGCCCTAATGTCCTCATGGCGAGCCTCAAGCGGAGAGGCTCGATCTCGTTTAGGCAACGGACCTAAACGTCTCGCCCGAAATGAGGTCAACCACTCTCCACCCAAGGTTGTCCCTCATTTGTCATGCCTAAGTAGGGTTGCCACACCACCTGCATCCATGCACACAATGTTACATATCACATCATAAAGAAATGCATGGGTTAAAGTAGAGTACGTACCAGGAGGGCCGGGAAGTCCCAGATGTCGCACTGGAGAGTGTCCAGCTGTAGAGAGAAGGAGGCAGCCATCACCACCGGTAGCCACTGCCTAGCAAGGGGAGGTGCGTCAGGTCGCACCTCCACAGCCCTCCCGAGGGGAATGTAGTAATAACTCCACACCTGCATACATAAGCACATTGATTATTTCGACTAACAAGTGTAATGTAGGAAAATAGTAAAGAGTAGCAAATGTATGGGCTCAAAATAAAATCATGTACTTAGAGGAAAGGGGCAAACACTGTCATCTCACGGCCGGTGCTGCTGGAGAGGTCAGCAAACGTATGGGCTAGGAAGGCTGCACCCCATGCATACTCTCTAACCCTATCTAGATCCACCAGAATATCCAAAAATCGACAATGAATGTCGTCCCCCTTTGTCCCCAATAGCATCTTCCCCAAAAATATAACCAAGAACCTCCTCAGGTCCCGGTCCACTCTCTCCTTGTCCTGGGGGTCCTGACAATACACCGCCCGAGCTAGTCATGCTGCTCACTGCATGAACTCATGCAGCGACTCCTCGCCCGACTACCTCGCCCCCTAGACTCCCAGGCTTTGCAATAGCTCTACTCGGTTGACCATCCTTCAATCACTGATATCATCCTCCCCCGCTGGCTCCAGGCTCAACAGGTTCTGCGCCAACTCTGTGTAGTGAGTGTAGGTCACCCCTGTCACCACCTCCCCGTCCACCCGGAGGCCGGTAATCCTGGCCACATCCTCCAAGCTCGGCACCATGTGCCCCTAGGGCATCAAGAAGGCCTTGCTCGTCCTGTCCCATCTCTCACTCAACACCTAGACGAGGGGGCTATCTACATAGAAGGGCTTGATCTCCAAGATTGGCTCAAACCCCATCGCCCTAAATCTATCCCTCTGGAAGTTTGGGAGCCCTCAGTACACCGCAATCACTAGCGGCCAGTGGATCCAGGGCCTCATGATCCCCTGCACATAAGAAAAACAATGGCACAAGTTAGCACAAGTCAAGTGCACTTAAAACAACTAAAATAGGGTAAAACAAGTCTAAAATCAAGTCTCGGGAGGCTTTCTGAATCGCAACGAGTCCATCCTTTTTCCCTCCTCCATCGTCTCTGCACAAACCATGGCTTAAGGGGCAAAGAACTTACTGTATCACTGCATAGAGGTGCTTCCCAGCCCCTCCTCCCTCGCCGAAGCCTCCCTGTCATTGCTTCCTCTACCGTCGTGGCTCCTCCTTCCACCACCTCAATCACCGCCATCTCCTCCTCCATCACTAGTAACTCCTCCACCATAAGCCGCGCCACCATGCCTGGCGTCTCCACTTCCTCCTCCATCACCGTCGCAGTCGATGGTGCTTCTTCTCCTCCATTCGTCTGCCACACCTTCACCCCACCGGCGTTTGGAGGCCACTATCTTAGTCATCGAAGAGGATTGAGAGAGCTAGAGAGAGTGGGGGGTTGAGAGCTCGAAGTGGATTAGAAGAGCAAGAGAGTAGGGAGGGTTGAGAGCTCGAAGAGGAGAAAGAAGTAAACGGAGGGACACTTGGGCATTTTAGCCTTTCGGAGTTGTTTAAAACGTGACAGGTTCAGGCGTCGCGTATTTGGAAGCTCAATTTAATATGCGACGGGAAGAGTCGTCGCAATTCATAAGTGACATCATTACCCTGGCGCTGAGTTTGAGGTGCGAATTTTGAAATTTTGAAGTACAATTTGAAGCGCGATGGGGTTTGTGGTCATGTTTTTGTAATGTGTGACGGTTTGGTTGGTCACAGATCATAAGTCGAAAAGCGATGCCTATGTCTGTAACGATTTAAGAAGCTCACCCGAGGGCCAATTTTTTAGGAAAATCATAGTTTTTTTGAAGATATGATCATTATACACTATAAATTTTGGCCGAATAAAGGATGGTATTCATTTCTTATTGAGGGTATAATCATTACGTTTACAAACGGCCACTTTGGGCCATAATTTCATTAACTCTCTTACATAGCTCATCCAGTCAATCTCCACCTCCTCTATATTTGGGACCAGCCGCTTGTACGTGCAGATCTTTCAAAGCACTCTAATTATGTCTGTCTCCTCCCCGTCGCTCTTGGTCCCAAGATCTCTCTTCTTGATCGGCGGGAGATGTGACGGACCCTCAAAGTTGCGTCTTGGAAGTCCCAGTTGAGAGAGGCAGCGGTGTGCATTGTAAAGCACGAATTCGGTCACACTGATGAGCCGGAGCTCCACACTGGGTGCTAGTCTTGCCCGAAAGTCCTTGGCTAGAAGTGGTTGTGGAACACTTGTGAAGGCATTTCTTGGCATGCTTCGGAGATGATCATGCCAGTCCGCCCATGCCTTGAGTTGAGGCATGCAATTAGCAACACGCCCTTCTAAGCCCACTAAGCTATCCATATGCCAGAGCGGGCTCTCTTGAAGAAGATCTGGGACGAGCTCTTAGCCTCATTGTTCACATCAAACTTGAAGTTTAGATGAATCCAACATGTGAATAACAACATGGATCCGTAAGGAGGCTTACCCAAGCTCGTCGTCGTGTGAGTCCGCTGTAGAGGAAGGTTAGCACCATCGGTCCTAACCTCACGCCTTCCCATATGTCGTATATTGCACTTAATTGTTCCTCTTCAAGTACATTGTCCACGTACAAAAAGAGAAGCGCACCCGCTAGGCATATGGCAAATCCTCTGATCACCCTCTCGAGCTTCTCGTAGTCCTCTGCCTTTGGCAACTCCTTGATTGTCCAAGTCACCAATTTTTGCAATTTTATCCTACTTACAAATTGGACGTCTTGGGTCGCACTTCCGCTTCCCATGAAGCTTTCAAGAACCTCCTTGCATGTAACTCCTCTCGGCATGATCGCTATATCATCTTCAACACCTCTCTTCATTCGCTTTAAGCCTAACAAAGCTCAACTTCTTCCAATAGGATAGTGGCTTCAAAGGTTCTAAAGAGGAAAGTGTGGGTTTGTTGGTGCCATAGCTCTACTAGTGCTCCCATCGCCGCCCAATCCAGATGGATTTCGTGGTAGTGCTTGGGTGGATGGCTAGGTTTTGGATTCCCCACTGGGAAAGGATGGCTTTCATGTCGAGGCTTATGTAGGAGGTCAGTTTTTGGAGCCATGGCAATCTCATGTATTTCTAGTGCCGGGAATAGTGAATAGTCCTATGGATTTTATTTGGCCATGAGAGGGTGGCGCATGCATAGGATGGTTTTGGTCATGGGAGTATGGTCATTGTTACATGGGTAGGAAACATAGGTGGTTCGGCCATGATAGGTAGTTGGAAGAAGTTGAGAGGAAAAAAATAGAAAAATAAAGAATAGAAGAAGAACAAGAAGAACATCAAGAACAAGCACAAGAACCGATGAATTCAATGCAAAAAAATCAAATTAACTTACCAATTTAGCTTCAACCAGCCTACGTATGTGTCCATCCACCTTGTGAAGTCTCAATAATTCATCAACTGTTTGTCTCTTGGAGGGGGGAGCATCACCATGGTCCATGGCTCTTCACCTGAAATCCCCTCCTTTCTTCTTCTCCCTTGGCCAATGCTTCAATCTTGAGTTTTGGAGAGTGTCAAATGCATGGGGAGAGCAAGAAGAGGGGCATTTTATAGCCCCATGGTCGAGCAAGCCGGGAGGGTAAGTCCCAAACAATGAAACAGAAAAATAGATTTGGTCTTGGGTAGGACTTGGAGCATTGATGAAAATCGCGACCGACACATACGTCGCGATTCAAGCATCCTACTCCGACTCTAAGCCCGACTATTGAAGGTAAAGAGCGATGGACCAGGTCGTCGTAATTCAGGTAAGTATATGCGTCCACATACCTGTCCTGAATTTACAAGCATCATTATTTCAATTTATGTGCTTTATATCTATGCTTGTCATTATTGATCGGTCTTTGAGTGCAGGTTTGGAGACGCGTCTTTCTCGCGGTAACCTTCACATCTACCTTCAGCAGTCTTATGGTATTATCCCTCTGCATTTTACTATATAGTATACCTTATTAGAGCACATCTAGGACCTTGAGGCTCTGATGAATTGATGTTTGATTTCCCCTCCACCATAAAAAATAGTGATAATTTCATAGGATTCTTAGACTTAAGGATAGGCCGTTACACTTTCCATCAAAAGGACAACGGACCCATGCCTAGAAATCTTGGTGTCCTGACTTAACTCAGCATCGTAATAAGATTATCCTTGATTATTTTATTTTTTTTCTTTGTTTGTTTTAATCTTTTTTTTTAGCCCAGCATGCATCATGTAAGACTTTGAGCTCATTGTGGAAAATTACACTCATTCTTAACTAAGGAGAATCGCTTATTCCTAATTCAAATTAACATGAAATATTCCATTCCGAGTCAAGTACTCAGTTCATCTTTTTGATGTTTTTAGACTATCTTGTGAGAACTCTTTGTTTCGGATTCCTATATCAATTCATCTTTTCCCATAGATCCACTTTGGTTGCAGCACGTCCACAAGCTGGTAAACGCTCCTTAATGGTGAAATCTATTAGATTGTGTTCGTAGGTACTTCCCCTACACTAGACGTTGATCTCTCCCCCTTCGTGCCCACGTGCACACCCTTTCCCTATCGTCCAAACATTGAGTTATCTTATAAGGCTTTCTCTAAGCCCCTTCATTTTGAACTAAAGAGCAGCTCCCACCATATGTTGTTGAAGGCGTGTCTCATCACACATTGGCATCTACTTTTTAGTCATTCCACTTCACTCCACTCAGTTCCCTTCATTCCATTGCTTTCATTTCGTGTCCTTACGCTTCACTTCCTTGCAAAGTAGATGCCAAGGCTAGCAGCTATAGACATGCCAAATTTGACAGCATATCGAGTACATTTCATGTTTTGCTGCAATGCCTCAAAGTGGCTCTCCTCAATTAACCACTTGAGTGAATTTCCTATTTTTCTAGATTGTTATAGAATTCTTAGGAATTTTTCTAGGGCTTTCGGGGGTCCTCTGTGCACAAGTTAAATCACGACAGACACAGTGGTCGCAGCTTAGGAAGTTGATCCGTAATGAGTAACGTGGTCGCGTATCAGGTTCCTATTCCGACCTCTGTTATGTTTTATAATCACGTCCGATAGACTCGTCGCGTTTAAGAGTTTCCATATTCGATTTTTGAAAATTTCCAAAATGGTTATTAGAAAGATTTTGTTGCTAATTATAAACGCGTCCACTTAGGTCGTCGCATTTTTAACCTTCCATTATTCAAAATATCGATTCTTTTGAAAAGCGCAACAGCTCATGTCATCGTGATTCATAATTTCCTTTTATTAATTTGGTAAGAATCCGATCAATATTGAAAGTGTTAGAAATGCGACGCCTCATGTGGTCGTGATTTGCATAACTACTATTTGAAATTTGGAAAGAGCCAGTCGAAGTAAGGAAGGTTTTTAAATGCAATGCTTTAGTCAGTCATGTTGGATCTCTTCTTTTGATGTTGTTTAACTATGATCCATACAATTTTAAATACCTTGCATCAGTCATATCTAGCACAATATTTAATTTTTAATTCAGAGAAAAAGGTGTTATGAGGTCAGTGGTGTCGACACAATATTGTTAGAGTGTCAACACAAAGAGCAATTCCAGTGAAGAAATTCAAGAAGAAAATCTAGTTGTGTCGACACAAGTCCATCATGTGTCGACACATCCCTTGCTCTCAGAAAGTAGTCAGAAGAAAAGAAGTCAGTGGTGTCGACACGGGTCCCTTATCTGTCGACACATCCTTTATTCCCAGAAAGCCATAATTTTGGAATATAGTCAGGTGTGTCGACATAGGTTAACTTCCAGAGCAGCAAGCCAAGATCATGTGTTGACAGATAACTTGATTGTGTTGACACACTTCGATTGATGATTCAGAACCTGAATTCTTGGACACGTGTCAGATTTTGATCCAAGAACTTTTGAGCGGGATTATATGCCCCTAAACTCTAAGGTACCATGTGGATACATGGGACTATAAATGCCCATGATCCTTACACTTTTTGGAAAAAACACATATCAGTTCTTCATCTCCTAGAAGCATGAAGCGGCGGCTAGAGAGAGGCTTCATCTAAAAGTTGCTGCTGCTCCAGATCTGAGGAATTGGAGATCCAGTTGCTGTGACCAATCAAAGTCAAGTTGAATTCTCAGATTCAGGAGTCTACATCATTAGGCTGAAGCTGGAATTCAGATGTTTCAGTTGGAAGCACAAAGGGGGAAATTTGAACCAGTCTCATCTGTTTTGCAATTTCTTGTCATTCAACTGGTCTACATCTCAACTTCAAATCATTGTGTGTGTGGTGTGAAATTGGAGCTATCCTTCTGCCCAATTTCATGTGTGTGTTCTAATTTGAGATTTCAATCATCTCAGATTGTGTGTGTGTTGTGTGCTCTGTTTGAACTGGCTACATAAGCAGATTTGTGTGTGTGTGTGGATGGTGGATGTAGGATACACAATTATGTAATTTGAACCACCCTAAATCTCTGTGTCACTGTGGTTTGATCTATCTTAACGTTAGATGCTTGATAGGCATGTTTGCTATTGAATATGACATCATCTAATAATTTGTAGATTTACACATCACTTGCTCTATCTGTACTAATTTGAATCTATGTATATCTCAGATTTTGAAATTCTCATAGGTTTCTAATCTGATAAGTGTTTGATTTTAATTTGGTAGAAATCTATTCATCCCCCCCTCCTTCTAGATTTCTTCATAGCTATCTTCCGCAACTTTTCATTTGGTATCAGAGAAGGTTCTCTTTGCACCTATCAAGTGTTTGATTTAACGATCAAGAGTGTTTAGCTATGGATGTTAACAAGGGGTTGTGGCCATGGGTCACTCAGTCACTAGACCTCCATTCTTTGATGGAATTGATTATTCATACTTGAAAAACATAATGCAGGTATTCCTGAGAGCACAGGATTATGAACTTCGGAAAATTGTAGACAAGGGTCTTGCTGAGCTGCCAGAAGATGAAGACATATGGACCAAAGAACAATTTGAAAATCCACACTCAACTGGAGTCCAATGAACATGATGCAGTGTGCTATCTATCCCAAGGAATGTTCTAGAGTTTTCTCATGTAAGTCTGCAAAGAAAATGTGGGACAAACATCAACTTATTTATGAGGGAACCTTTGAGGTAAGAGAAACCAAGGCAAGCATGTTGGTTTCTAAATATGAAATGTTTAGGATGAAAAATGATGAAATAATATCTGAAATGTTTGCTAGATTCATGCTAATAGTGAATGGTCTTAAGGGTCTTGGAAAAGAGTATTCTAACAGTGACCTTGTAAGGAAGATACTAAGGTCTCTTTCATCTGCATGGCATACAAAAGCCACTGTTATTGAAGACTCCAAAGATTTGTCCACCACGCAATTAGATGAGCTAATAGGGTTTTTGATGACTTATGAAATCAATTTGAAAAGGAATGTATTTGTAATGAATTCAAAGAAACCAATAGCATTGAAAGCAATATCTAACTCTAAAAAAGTTATTGAAAGTTGTGATGATAGTGATGAATTCTCTAATGAAAAAAATGACAGTGAAATGACCTTATTGATAAGGCAATTCAAGAAATTTTAAGAAAGAAATGGAAAGGTAAATCCAAGCCCTTCACTAAGAGAGATTTTCTAGGAAACCAGAGTTCAATAAGAAAATTGAGTTAAATAAAAAGACTGACATCATTTGTTATGAATGCAGGAAACAAGGGCATATGAGAGGAGAATGTTCTGACTTGAAAAGAAAATTGAAAAATCAAATGTTCAAAAAGACCAGAGCTATGTTAGCTACTTGAAGTGATGAAGATGAGGAAAAACAAGAAGATAGTGAATCTGATGATGAAGAAATTACTTGTCTCATGGCAAGAAATGAGGAAAACACAGAGGTAAACTCTTCATTTGAAGATTTCTCTATTGATGACTAGGAAGAAGCATATGTTGCCTTGTTTGAGAAGTTATGTGAGTATAAATCTGAAAAAAGTTACTGAAAAAGAAAGTTAACAATATCTTGCATGAATATCTAAATACTGAACAAATCAATTTTCTGAATAATGAAATTGTCAATTTGAAAAATGAAAAAAAAATTCTTAATGAACAACTTGATAATGTGAAGGAAAGGTGTCAAAATGCTGAAAAAGAAAAATAGATTTTGTATGATGAGACTAAAAAGCCCAAGAGATAAAAAGGATTGTTTCAAGAAGAATTAAAAAACATACAAAAGAATTGCATGAAAAAAAGGACACTCTGTCAAAATTTGTCAAAGGAAAACAAAATCTAGATGCAATCTTAGGGGTTCGAATGAACACTACAAAGCATGGATTAGGTTTTCAATCTGAAAGCAAAAAAAAAATGGGCAGACATTGATAACATCTTTTGTTAAATAAACATCATCTTATCATCAATCTGGAATAAATACTCAAAGAAACAATCCTTGAATTCAAAGCACAAAAGTGAGAATCAATCTAAAAATTCTAGAACATAAATTAAGCATGGAAGAGTTCATTTCAATGATCACAGAACATAAAGCAAGTTGTCAGATCTATTTCTCATCAGAAAACTAACAAAATTTCACATCCCATAAATTCATGTCATGCAAAATTTGTAAAAAAAAATTTGAGCATTCTGATTCAAATTGTAGATCTAACATGAATGCATGTAGAGTCAAGAAAGTTTGGATTCTAAGGCATATTATTAGTGAATTGAAAAAACTGATGGGACGCAAAGCAATTTGGGTACCAAAATCTTCTTTCTAAATTCCATTGCAAGAATGCCTTATAGCCACAAGAAAGACAAATGGTACCTCGATAGTGGCTATTCAAGGCATATGACTGGAGACAAAGAAAAAGTCTATTCATTGGTTGAGAAAGATGGGGTCAGGTAATTTTTTGAGGTAAAAATAAAGGTCAAATCATTGGCACAGAAAATGTTGGTAAGAATTTCTCAAACTCCATTGAAAATGTGTTATTGGATAAAGGCCTTGATCATAATTTGCTCAGTATCAGTCAGTTGTGTGACAGGGGTCTTAAGGTAATTTTTTATTCTGATTCATGTGAAATTATTGAGAAAGAATCTGGAAAAATCAAATTTCTTGGTCAAAGAATCAATAATGTCTCTCTAGTTGACTTGAATGAACAACAAAATGAAAATCGTTGTTTTGTTGCAAATCAGCATGATCTGTTTCAACTTTGGCATCGAAGGCTAGGCCATGCCAGTGAAAATATTTTGAAAAAGTTGATCAGATATACTCTTGTGAATGGACTTCCTAAAATAAAGAAAGAGAAAAATGCAATTGTTTGTCCTACATGTGCTCAAGGTAAAAAAACTAGAAAATCATTCAAATCTGTTGCACTGTAATAACTTTTAAACATTTTGAGTTGTTGCATTTGGATCTTTTTGGTTTTACTAGGACACTCAGTCTTAGTGGACATCGGTTTGGATTTGTTATTGTTGATGATTTCTCTAGATTTTCTTGGGTATTCTTTCTATCTCACAAGAGTGATACTTTTGAGAGTTTTTAGAATTTCTTCAATAAGATTGAGCAAGGAAACACAAATAAAATTTGCTCCATACTCACTAATCATGGATGAGAATTTGACAACCACTTATTTTTTGATTTCTGCAGGAGCAAAGGAATTGATCATAAATTTGTCTCACCAAGAACTCCTTAACAGAATGGAGTGGTTGAAAGGAAAAATAGGACATTGGTTGAAATGGCCTGCGCTTTGCTAATTGAAAGTCATCTTCCAAGAAGTTTTTAGGCAAAAGTGTAAAAACACTCATGTTACATTCTTAACAGAGTTATGGTAAGACTAGTCCTAAAGAAAACTTCCTATGAGCTTTTGAAAGGTAAAAAACCTCACATTGCTTATTTTATAATTTTTGGGAGTAAAGTCTTCATTCACAACATTGATAAGCAAGATTTAGATAAATTTGAAAAGAAAAGTGATGCAGGTACTTTCTAGGATATTCTGAACAATCAAGGTCATATAGAGTCTTCAATAATGAATCAAGAACTATGGAGGAAACTCCACATGCCATCTTTGATGAGCATTATAAAACACTGATGACTCTGATTCTTGCAGAAACCAAGAAGATGATGTAGACATCCTTGTGAAGGAATCAGATCAGTCATTGGAAAGAGAAGAAGTATCTGAAAATGAAGATGTGTCGACACATCACAACAACAAGTCGACACCAGATCAGAATAGGCCAGCAGATAATGTTAGCATATGACAGGAGTCAATTTCAGGTACTTTTTTTTTTTGGCAAAAGAGAAGGGCACAAGGAAGATAAACCAGCTAAGTTCACAAGGAAGATAATTTCAGGCACTCTAAAAATCATCCTCTTGAAAATATTGTACGAAATGTGAATGACAAAGTTCAAACAAGATCACATTTCAAAAATATCATTGAACAAGATCAAATGGCCTTCATATCTCAAGTGGAACTTAAGAATATTGAAGAAGCCTTAAATGACAATTCTTGGGTAGAGGCAATGCATGAGAAATGAATCAATTCAAGAGGAATAATGTTTGGAGCCTAGTTCCTAGAAATCCAGAAAATTCAATAATTGGAACTAGGTGGGTGTTTATGAATAAATAAATGAAGAAGGGAACGTGGTTAGGAATAAAGCTAGATTAGTTGCAAAAGGATACAATCAAGAATTTGTGGTAGATTTTGAAGAATCCTTTGCACAATAGCTAGGCTAGAGGCAGTGAGAATTTTGTTAGCATATTCATATTCCAACAACTTCAAACGGTTTCAAATAGATGTTAAAATTGTCTTTCTAAATGGTTACATCAAAGAAGAAGTTTTTGTTACACAACCACCTGGATTTGAAATTCTTGATAAACCTAACCATGTTTACAAATTGCACAAGGCTCTTTATTGATTGAAATAGGCACCAAGAGCATGGTATGACAGATTGAGCAACTTCTTGTTAGTAAAAACTACTCTAGAGGTAAGGTGGACCAAACTCTTTTCACAAAATCTGTCCACAACCACATAATTGTAGTTCAAGTATATGTGGATGACATCATTTTTGGTTCTACCAACCCTTCACTGTGTGAAGAATTTTCAAAACACATGCATAGTGAGTTTGAAATGAGTTTTATGGGAGAGTTACAATTTTTCCTTGGTCTGCAGGTCAAACAATTTGAAGATGGATTCTTTGTTAATCAAGCAAAATATGTCAAAGAGCTACTAAAGAGATTTCAGTTTGAACAAGTCAAGCCAGCATCTACTCCTATGAGCACAAGTATAAAACTGGACAGTGATGAGAAAGGTAAATTGGTTCATGTAAAATAGTTTAGAGGTATGATTGGCTCACTCCTATATCTTACTGCAAGTAGACCTGACATACAATTCAGTGTTTGTCTTTGTGCTAGATTTCAATCTAATCCCAAATAGAGTCATTTGCTTGTTGTTAAGAGAATTTTTAGATATCTCTCTGGTACATGTGATTGGGGTTATGGTACCCAGCTGGTTGTCATATTGATTTGATTTCATATTCTGATGCTGACTATACTGGATGCAAACTTGGTAGAAAAAGCACTAGTGGTTTTTGTCAATTCTTAGGTGGCTGCATGGTATCATGGGCATCCAAGAAGCAACACTCAGTTGCACTCTCCACTGCAAAAGCAAAATATTTTGCTGCAAGGAGCTATGCAGCTCAAGTGTTGTGGATCAAAAGTCAGTTGCTTGATTACAACATTGACATTGGATGCACACCTATTATGTGTGACAATACTAGTGCTATCAATCTTTCTAAAAACCCAATTCAACATTCAAGAACTAAACACATTGAGATCAGATATCATTTTCTGAGAGATGAGGTTACAAATAAAATATTGAATTGGAATTCATACCTACAGAAAATCAAGTGGCTGATATTTTTACAAAACCTTTGGTAGAGGACAGATTCACATCCTTAAGAAGAGAGCTTGGAATTTGCAACATGCACTAAACCTTTCTTAGAAACTGGAATTAATTTGGCATCTTATGCAAAGATTATTTGGTATATCAAATGGTGTACTATGGAAGGACAAGTCAAGCTTGTCTGGAAACTATCATTATGTGTGAGGAAAATCCTCCACCAAGTACCATAATCTCCCTTGTGTAAGGGTCATTAATTTTTTAATGAAATGCTAGTTTCTGTATTGTGATGTTTGTTCATATTCATACTTTTCATGTTGATTCTGCTTGATTGAATGCAAAAATAAGTGCAAATTTGATTGTGTATCATTTGCATATCACATATTCTATTCATGCACATTTTGAGGGGGGCACATGTTTTGAGAAGAGTAATTGTTTTTGAAAAGGAGGCAACAGTGCTTGTACATAAGCTGTTTGAGAACCTGTAGATTTGATCAGATTTGTTGAGCAATGTCAGTGAAAGTTCTAATTCAGAATCAGGTCGACACTCAATCAGTGTTGTGTCAACACCAGTCCACTATTCTCTGACTGAGAATGATCTTTACTCCCATTATGTGTCGACACACAGCAATTTTTGTGTCAACACATCCCTTCATTGCTAGACATCAAATTCTTCAAATCGCTTCAAGTCATTCTCATTTACATCTATGTCATGCTGAAGAAGGAAAATCTTTGTCTGATGAATCGTGACCAAGTCAATAATTCAGGGGGAGCTAAAGACTTCACTGATTTTTCTTACATCAGACCAAAAAAAAAAATAGTGATTTGAAGGGAATGTAATTCAAAACCTGACCATTACAACTTCTGAAACCAACTAGGAATGCATATTTAATAGTCCTAACATATTCTTCAAGTCAACATTCTTTTATTCACTGAAATTCAAAAGTAATTTGATTCTTTGGTTGTATAATGTCCAAATCAGTATTATTTTTACACATTTCTTTAAGATTTGATAAAGGCTAAGTCTATGCCCAATTTTTAGTATCCATCAAATATCAATTCTCTTTTGGCAGAGCAATGGCTTGCATACCGAGAAATTGCACACCTTCATAAAAAGTGATGAGCCATGTATGTCATGAAGTGTCATGCTATCTCTGCTCTAAGGGGTTCAATCAAAATATTCAAAATTAATGTTGACTGAGTAACTGGGAATATTGGCATCTGATAAACATATATTTCCATGTCAAAAAGTTTTCATTAACCCCTTGAGGCAGAATGATTAGTAATCTTAAGTAACCAGGGACTCAGGTGTGTAAAAAGCATGTGTACTTGAGTGAACAAGATGTACTATATCTGACTGGTCATTATTTTTGTTTCAAGAAAAATACTGTAATCAAAATGGTCAACAACTTGCCCAACTCAGATTTTTTTTAAATGTTTAACCTCAATAATGATTGGAATTTATCCTGGAGAAATCATCTTACATTAGCTGAGTAAGGATTGAAAGAATGATTGTTTTGATCAGAATATTTTAATTATATTAAATTGTAATCCAGGTTCTTTAGATTTGTCTGATGGTCAAACATTATCTACTGCTCCTCAAACCATTAAATTTTGCAAAAGGAATGATGATAGGAAATTGATGGTGACATCTTTAACATAATAAAAATCCCTGAACAATTGATTTTCAAGTCTTTCTCATCATATTAAAGACTCCTTCTCATCCTATCAAAAAATCTTGAATTTCTGCTCTCACAGGTCGACACACTTTCTTCTTATGTCGACATAGCTTGGTCTCAGGTCGACACACAATACTCTTGTGTCGACACAGTTTCACCCTATCATTGGTTCTGGTTTAGGTTAGATGAACTGCTGGATCATCTTACCACCCTTCTTTGGGTGTCGATCCTATTTTAAGGACCACAACCCTAGGTCGACCCTACACCTTCAACTTTCAATCTTTCAAACTTCCCTCCTCTCCTCCAACTCTGGAAGAACGAGAATCTGGAACTTCCAGTTCTTCCATCTTGTCTCTTCTTCCTTAAACTCCAGAATCCATGGCACCCAAGCAACTCCAAGGCATGGAGCAAAGGCTAGAGTAGCAGTCAAAGGGGTGGTTATTCAAGATCAACTTGTGGAACGAAGGTCCAAGTTCAGCAATGATCCTTCGAAGAGAAAAAGAGACTCTACTTGTCACGTCCCGCCATTTAATATGTCCATAAATGCCGGAACGTGAACGAACGAGAAATCAAGAGTAACATTTAAACTAATTGAGCAGTAAATTGCTCGGGAGCTCTACTAAATAAAAATTTAATAGTTGTCATTCCATGAATATTACAAGATTTCCAATTTACAATCTCAAAAGTAAAATGCCGCCAAGGTTGGTCACTCTACACACAAATCCCGAAGTCCCACCTTCTAGATCTGTAGATTACCTGAAAAGGGAGGATTTGGTGAGCTAACTAGCCTAGTAGAATTCAATTTCATGAAATAGAAAGGGTTCACATGTATAATCTCAAGATAGGAACATGTATATGGTTAACACTGGGTGTTCAGGATTGAACGAATGAGTCAAATCAATAACATATGTATAACAAGAGTAATGTAGAAGCATGATCAAGAATTCAAGATGACACTTAAGTTCTGATTCAGATATATATATATATATATATTCACACACACACATGTATAATATGACGACTAATCAAGAACGTAATGATGTATGCCAACACCCAGTTGTCCTCATCGCCCCCGTGCGGCCACTGACGAATTCGGGTGCTCCTCCCAGGACTGAACCAGCCCCATTTGCACAGGCATAATACTCAAATGAGCCCAAAGACTCACAACTTGTCATCATAACACACTCTGGTAACTCTCACGTGGGGTACACAAGTACTCATCATATTTCACACAACAGGGATTTGTAGAATACTTTCACTGATCACAGAAGTTAATAACTTCACAAAGGTAATCGTAATTGGAACTCTTTAAAAGATGACTCATGGTAAGAATGAAGAAACATGAGTGGTTTTATCAGGTATTTAGGTGGTAGAAACCACAAAGAATAGATAGGCAAAATATTAGATTAATTGGGTGTTGTTTCAGCATAGATTGGAACAAGGTAAGTGCTGAAAACAGGGTCCTGGCAGTGCCTGTCGATAGCCAGGATGTACCTGTCGACAGGTACTGCTTCCCTAGAAGTAGAACTGTGGTTCTGACAGTGTCTATCGACAGCCAGGATGTACCTGTCGACAGCCACTGTCAAGAAATACCTCCTGGGTTCTGAAAACATGGTCCTGTCGACAGATAAAGGCATGGCTGTCGACATGTGCTATGTGAATTTTCAGAAAATGATCAAAACTATCTAGGAAGGCTTTACCAAGCTCTCCTATACTTCCTACCATGTTTATGACCATATACAAGTATGATTTCAACTACAAGAATTTAAACCAATGTCCCACGGAAGTGAAAGAAAATTGATGGAACACGGTGTACATGAATGAACCAAAAGAAAAGACAACCTCAAAGGGAGAATTACTGAAAGAGAAATTCTCTCAAAACTCTCTTTTCTTCCTCCATCAATCATTCATCAAGGTACACTTACTTGAGACTTTCATGGTCTCTCAATGAATTAACTCTAAGAAGGTGGGAAGAACTGTCATAGCTCAACTAACACTACACAGTGAGATCAACATGGTTTCAGATTTAAACAAGTTAAGATAATAAGGGAAGTGATATGTTGATTCCTACAACTAAACACTAACTTGAACATGATGGGAAGTTCAGTTCCTATCACGAAACTACTTTTTAGATTTGAAGAATAGCATGCTTATGGTACTAAATAACTTCAAACCAGTAATCCAAGGATGAAAAGTAGAAGGAAGAAGAAGAAATGGGAAGTGAATCCTACAGACACACAACTAGAACATGATTATAAGGGTGGATACACAGTTCAAAAGAGAATTCACAAGTTTAAAACAAGTAAGTAGGTGATCATGACCTCTTTAGCAAAGGTGGGAGTCAAGGATTTAGAAAAGAGGAGAGAAAGGAAGAGAATCCTACCTAGCTTGAAGAAGAAGAAACGATCACAATAGAGGAATAAGCAGGTGAAGCTTGTTGTTGTAGCTGTAACAGCCTCCAAGATGACTCCTAAACCACTACTCAGCAACAGCTCCAGCAAGAGCTCGAGCAAGAACAAGGTGCAAGAAAGAAAACCACAGCTCTAGTTCACCCCAACTGTAGAGCTTTGTATGCACCACAACAGCTTCCTCAAAACCACACCTTACAGCAGCTCAGCAGGAGAAGAGTTCAGAAAGATAGGTATGAAGGCCTATGGGGTATTTTTATAGCCTCCCTCACAAGCCATGCAAAACGACACGCCAAGCCCCTACGTGTTGCTATAAAAACCCTCTGGTTTTTACAGCTTACACGTTTACCATGCAGCCTTATAACCTTACACATAAGATAGTATGTGTTAACCTCTCTCCCATAAGCGTTGGCCTTCCCAGTGCCTCCCACGTAGGCACCCAGAAAAACCTAGATAAATGACTACCGTAATTGGCCAAAATTCAACTGGCCCAATAAACACTGTGTAAGCATGTTCAAATGGTATCCATTTGTCTTAAAATTTTAACCATAGCCTAATATGACGGTTTTACAAATTATGGTGATTTTTATTTAATTTTTAGATTTTATTTTTCACTGGGTGAAAAATCACCCAAAAAATAGTTGCATCGGCTTAATCTCGAAATCTGTACGTCAACAAATCTAGATATTTACATTTCTGATACCATCATATTTTTTGGAAATTATGGTGTTCTTAGATTTTAATTTCGTTATAGTTTTTCGATGTCACCCTGTCGGAGCGCGCACCTCTGTGTACGTCACTGGGGTAACGTTTATTAGCGCTAATTAATCTCGAATATTAATTATTTCAATCTCATAATAATAATCAAGTCTAATAATCATATTATTCATATTTTCTAACGAATAAAATTTTTCGGGGTGTCACACTACTCCTTCTGGTACTACTTCCAAACGTGGCAAATCTACACCTCAAGGTAAAGGGAAGTCTGTTGTGCAACCAAGGTACCATAAACGAAGGATTCTGAGAGATTCCAGTTCTTCTGAGGAAACCAGTTCCTCATCAGCCGAAGGTACACCCACTTCAAACCCTAACACAGAAACACCAGAAGTTTCTTCATCTGATGCCACTCAGTCTCCAACAAAAACACCTTTGATATCTATACAGTTTGAAGTGTGAATGCTTTTGAAGCCAAGGTCAGTGGACATTCATGACAGAGAATTATCATATGTCTTTCTAGACCTTCTTCCCTTATTTGATTTTCAAGGCTGGTTAAGATCATCAATGAGTACAGAACCTTCTATCCACGATTAGTTCAAGAATTCTACATAAATCTTGTGGATACAACAGAGGGTTTTAAATCTGAAGTAAAAGGTGTGAAAATCATGTTTACTCAAGAGTTGGCACAGCAACTTTTTGATATCCCTAATTCTGGTGAAGATTATTGCACATACCAGTTTGATCTACATGAAGCCTATTCTTTAATTACTGGGTTACCTCATGATAAGAAAGATGCAAAATAAACAAATGTCACAAGCTTGAATGCCAATACTTTTCCTCTACTGCATTGGTTAGTGCATCACATATTCACTACTATTCTTACACCTCAGGTGGTGGAAGAAACAGACTCACAGACATTCAAAGATATTTAATGTTTTGCATGTTGAAAAACATTAAGGTGGATCTTACTAAGATCATGTTTCATATTATGTCTGAAACAATAAGAAAGGAACTTCATAGATCTCTTCCTTATGCTGCACACTTGACTGCTGTCTTTGAGAAGTTTGGCATCTTCTTTTTAAATGAGAAAGTTTAGAAAATCCTTAGTATAACATATACTATTTGAACAATGTGAAAAGATACATGAGGTTCAAAATTGAAGGAGATCAGATCACTAGGGGTCCAGTATTGGAACAACCATCAGCCCAAAATTTAGAACAACCAACTCTTAGTGAAGACCTCCTCAAGAACAACAAATGGAACAGCCACCATTGGAACAGAACTTACCCCTAGATGTGCCTGAACAGTCCATTCCACAAGAAATTCCAGATGATAGTGAGACTCATCCAAGTTTGCTAGTTCCATCTTCGTTCTTTCACCACCAGGGATCAGCTTCCACATCTTCTGGTGGATCATCAGTACCTCCTGAACTCTATCATTTTCTTCAAGTTCAGTTTGATAATTTGAATTCTTCTATGAGAGAAATGTCAAGTAATTTTGAGTACAGAATATAGCATTTGGAAAACACAGTAACAAGTCATTTTTTGAGGCAACATGAACTTGTTGAACATGCCTCAAGAAGATTTAATAGGTGGTTGGCACATTTGGTGATGCTACAACTCATTTATCATTTCTACAATATGGACTTCAAGACTTGCTTTCCAGAGTTCTTGATAATACACAACAAGGCATTCATAATGGACAAGAAGCTGTGACTCAAATTGCCAAGTGCAGACTATCTTTTGCTTATTTTGTAAGTGATATGGAACAGATGAAAGAGCATGCAGCACACATTGATCAACAAATTGAGGACCTTAAAGCTGATTTCAATAATGTGTGGAAATGAAGAGATGATATTAGCACTGGAGACAGTGGTCATGCTACCTCTTCTACAGTTGTTCCTCCTATGCCTCATGGCATTGATCAAATGATAGTTCACATTTATGAGAATTTGAAGAAAATGGAAGACACTCTTCATACAAGATTGATAGCAGTTCAACTCTTACTGAGGAACAACTTGGCAGCTTTGAAAGAAAAGATGAAAGACATTGATCACAAACTCTTTGCCCATCCCCCACCTCCACCTCAGTAGTGCTATCTTTTTGTTGTTGTCAAAGGGGGAGAAGTCATATGTGTGAATATTTCAGTTTTTGGGTTCAGAACTTTTAACTTTATGTTAAGTGAATTGAGACTCATTGGCTTTTGATTTTTATGATTTTCATATGAATGTCATACTCCTATAGTTAATTCTCAATGAATGATGTGACTTTGTAATTGTGATTGCTTCTCACATATGACATGAAATGAAGTGATTGACTGTCTTCAACACCTTGTTTATTTATACTGAAATGTTCAATGAATCATAGTCATCATCAAAAAGGGGGAGATTGTAGATCACTTGTTTTGATGTTGTTTAACTATGACCCATACAATTTTAAATACCTTGCATCAGTCATATCTAACACAATATTTTATGTTAATTTAGAGAAAAGGTGTTATGAGCTCAGTGGTATCGACACAACATAGTTAGAGTGTCAACACAAAGAGTAATTCCAGTGAAGAAATTCAAGAAGAAAAGTCAGTTGTGTCGACACAAATCCATCATGTGTCGACACATCCCTTGCACCCAGAACGTAGTCAGAAGAAAAGAAGTCAGTGGTGTCAACACAGGTCCCTTATGTGTCGACACATCCTTTTTCCCAGAAAGCCATATTTTGGAATATAGTCAGGTGTGTCGACACAAGTCAGGTATGTGTCGACACAGGTTAACTTCCACAGCATCAAGCCAGGATCATGTGTCGACACATAACTTGATTGTGTCGACACACTTCGATTGATGATTCAGAACCTGAATTCTTGGACACGTGTTAGATTTTGATCCAAGAACTTTTGAGCGGGAATTTTGTGCCCCCAAACTCTAAGGTACCACGTGGATACATGGGACTATAAATGCCCATGATCCTTACACTTTTTGAAAAAAAACACACATCAGTTCTTCATCTCCCAGAATAGGAAGCGGCGGCTAGAGAGAGGCTTCATCTGAAGGTTGTTACTACTCCAGATCTGAAAAATTGGAGATCCAGTTTCTATGAGCAATCAAAGTCAAGTTGAATTCTCAGATTCAGGAGTCTACATCATCAGGCTGAAGATGGAATTCAGAAGTTTCAGTTGGAAGCACAAAGGGGGAAATTCTAACCAGTCTCATATGTTTTGCAATTTCTTGTCATTTATTGGCTCTACATCTCAACTTCAAATCATTGTGTGTGTAGTGTGAAATTGGAGCTATCCTTCTGCCCAATTTCATGTGTGTGTTCTAATTTGAGATTTTGATCATCTCAGATTGGTGTGTGTGTGTGCACTGTTTGAACTGGCTACATAAGCAGATTTGTGTGTGTGTGTGTGGATGGTGGATGTAGGATACACAATTGTGTAATCCGAACCTCCCTAAATCTCTGTGTTACTATGGTTTGATCTATCTTAACGTTAGATGATTGATTGGCATGTTTGCTATTCAGTATGACATCATCTAATAATTTGTAGATTCACACATCACTTGCTCTATCTGTACTAATTTGAATTTGTGTATGTCACAGAATTTTGAAATTCTCATAGGTTTCTAATCTGATAAGTGTTTAATTTTTAATTTGGTAGAAATCTATTCATCCCCCTCCCCTTTCTAGATTTCTTCATAGTTATCTTCCGCAACTTTTCAAGTCACGATTCAATTTCAAAGGCAACCACTGTGTCCGTCGCGATTTATATTTTTACCCCTATAAAAGGACCCTTGTGGCCTTTATTCTTTAGAAAGAGAGTCCAAGTGTTGAGGCGAAGCCCTACTACATTCCCAAGCCATCAAGTCTGAGATTTGAAGAGAAGAACCCTTCCAAGCAAGCTTCAATTGTGTTCTTCAATTGGAGGATTGTTCTTCAACCCTTCAAGTGCATTGAAGCAAGGAGGAGGCTTCTTCCTCTCCATCAAACCACTATTGTGCAGCTCTCAACAGATTTTTCTTCTCCCTTTCTCTTTTGCTTGCTTTCATCTTCTTCTTTAGTGCATTCACCATCACCACAATCTTTCACACACTTTATTCAATCCTACCTAGTTCTTAGGGGTTTTAAACCACCTCCACAAGGTGTGTTCAAGCCCATGCAAGATTTTCTTTCATCTCTTTTGAATTTGGTTCTACACAACTTGGCGTAATCATCTTTTACTTGTTTGTTTGTTTAGTCTTTCTTGCAAGGTAACCAAGAAATTAAAGTCTTCTTCTCTGGTCGGTCGGTTGGAGAAGTAAGAGTCAACCCACACCTCAACTCCCACGATCTTCGAGTGAAGGTAAGTAATCCACCTTTCGCTCTCTCCTTTGGTACCCACATGTACTTGGCAATCACACCTCCATCCATAGTGCACACACGCACACTCTTTCTCTTCTTTTCTATTTCATCCAATTAATTAAAAATCTTTTCTTTCTTAATTATTTCTTTGTGGCGTCTTAAGCACGTTCACATCGGTAACATTTTAAACTGTTCATATTGAAAGACAAGAATGTCTATTCTAATTTGTTTTTCTTTATCAGTATCTTCATAAGTTATTTTTAGTTTATCTCATATTTCCTTAGTAGTTTTACAAGCATAAATTTGATTAAACGCTTTCTTAGATAATGCACAGCAAAGGTGGTTTTTTGCTTTATAGTTTAAGGACACATTTCTTTTTATCAACTAAAGAGACCAATCAGATGGATTTGTAGCAAGAGAAGTACGGTCACCTTCTTGAATTACCTGCCAGGGATTAAATTTTATGCCCCAGATGAAGCATTCCATCCATATTTTCCAGTATTGGTAGTCCTCATCATTAAAGAATGGTGGTCCTGATATAGACTGACCCTCGAGGTTGTGCACCTCAATTGCCATTTCTTCGCAAATCGTTGGATTCTTTGGAGAAGAACTTGCTCTAATACCACTTGTTTGATCAAAATAGAACTAAGATGTCCTAGAGGGGGGTGAATAGGACTTCCTTTTAAAATCCTCTGCTAAGAATAGTTAGATTTAAAATTACTAATCAAAAACACTATTAGAGGTTAGTGTAGTGTGTTAGATAATATATAAACAAGAGGAAGCAAACACACAGCGATTTATCCTGGTTCGAATCTCCTCTTAATAGGAGTCCTACGTCCAGTCCCCAAGCAACTCTTGGGATTTTCCACTAAAACACAAAGAACACCTTGGTCTTCCCTTCAATGAGGGGTATACAACACTTGCTTCTAAGCAAGTCTTCCCTTACCAAAGGGGCAATAAACCTTGTACCCATGTAGGCCCTCCCTTCTTCAAAAGGGGAAGCATACAGGGAACAAACCACCTATCGGCTTACAAGATATGTAGATTCTTAAACATGTGCTGCCCATATTATGAGCAAACATAGACCAAAAGAGAACTACGAGAATGTGAGCAAGATGCACTTCTTCTCTTTCTAACTTGAAGTGGACTAGCTAAATGATCTGATGAAGATTGTCCAGAAAAAGAAGAAGACTTAAGAACTTGAAGGCTTGAGAACGCAGATGAAGAAGTATATATTTTTTGTCCTCTATTCTCTATCTATATCTCTTTATATCTTCAAGAGCTACGACTTTTATATATAGAGCCTTCAGAGTCTTCTTCGACTATCAATTTGAATTTGACTATTTGAATATGAACGTTTAGACTAGGAGAAGTTCTTCTTGAGTGTAATGTCTTCAAATGTTGTGTCTGACGATCATCTGGATTACTATTCAAGGACAGTTTGCATGCTCCCGTAGCAAGTCGCAGTAAATACCTGCATGTATGAAAACATGCAAAGACACTTTCTCTCTTCTAAGAGAATATCCTAGGTTAGTATAACAACAGATAACACATTGTACAAAAGGAATAAAAGATAAAGCATTAATGAGTCATTTCTATCCCAAAGAAGGTACATATCCTAAATCGTACAAGAGCTAATATGCATTTTAATGGAATGGCCATTTGCTCAGCACGCAAACACTAGCTACAGAAGTCTTTCTTAAAACGTGAAAAGCATGTCAAGTTAAAAAGATGTTTGTAGATTTCTTTTAGTTTAAAATGATTGGGATTCTGAAATGACAAGGTTACTTGAATGCAGTAAATCAAAACGTTCTCTTTAGGCTTTTAACTAATGAGAGTTTGCCTCTTACAATAGTATCTTTCAGAAGATAACATATTCAGATGGATTTGATTAAGAATGTGATAAATATATTCTAGATCGTAGATGTCATTAGTGCGAGTCAAAAATAAATAAAGAAAAAGATTTGACTCAACTCTTAGACATTGATAGCAGTCGGAGTAAGACTTTGACTTATGTATATGTCTACTGCCAGTCAGAGTTAGACTTCAACTGTTGAAACCTTTATATAATAGTCAATGTTCCACTTCGACTGGTCCGGAGTTAAAGTAGGACTTTGACTTACGTATAAGTCTTCCATTAGTTGAAGTTGGACTTCAACTGCTGAGAGCCTTATATAGTAGTCGATGTTACACTTCGAATGATCATGAGTTGAAGTAGGGACTTCGACTTACGTATAAGTCTTCCGTCAGTCAGAGTTGGACTTCGATTGATGAGAGCCTTATATAGTAGTTGATGTTGCACTTCAACTTCCCAATGAGAGTCGTTCTCATACTTGGCCAATTATTCCCACTTCCTAGGTTCATTATAGAGAAGAATATAGTGCATTTGACACACATAATGATTATTGATTGCAAGTATTTCTAATAACATATAATCAGATGGATTTGCTAATTGAATAAGATTTTGTTATTATCAAAACAATATTTAATGCTTACTTAGTCATGCATGATTGCACATGTTCTCAACAATGTTCAGGGCATGTATCAGTGACTTTGAAGGCTACTGGAATGAGCATTTTAATAGCCTATGAATGCACCTTCCACCTAGCCAAAATTTTATTAATAGTGCTATAAATTGTGATTTCCTGTATTATTAATAACTACTCAATGTTTAAAACATGCAATAGTGATCTTACATGCTAAATATGATGATGTAATTTCTTAATTAAGATTTAATGAAGTCAATCGATTTATCATGTATCCTTTGTCCCTCTCTCATGAACCATATACACCCCATAAGGCTAATATCCATAAAACAATGAAATCTATTTTACTTCATGATACCCATGGAAAATAAAAGGATTTTTAAAATAAATACTACACTACTTAATTTCACTTTACTCCATCATTTTGGAACATCGTTATTGTTGCTCTGTCGTTCTAGAAGTTCTTCTAGAACACTAAGCAACTGTTTCCACACTCTCTCTTAGTGCCGTGAGAATTCTCTTTCGGAAATTCCTTTTGTCGAACTAGAACTCCTTTATCGAGACCTCCGTAAAACTCCTTTAATCGCAAATTCCCTCACAGCCGACGAGTTAGTTATACCGTGAACACTTACACACACTATGAAACCATGTCGAACTTGTATGGCTCGTTCCGACCAACCTTATGTGTAACGGCCCCCTTCATATTGATACGATTATACCAATCCATGTCAATATAAGGTGTGTTGTCACAGTGGGACATGTACCCAGCACAATGCAGTAGGTAGAGATGTACACAAATAACAAAGAAAAGTATAGGGGAAATGTAAATAATTCTTATTCCATTATTACCGCACACATCCCACAATCTATATAGTAGCAAAGTAAATATACAAAGTCCTCAAATAACAAGTCCATATCCACAGTATCATCTCACATACTATGTAAAAGAAAAGTACAAAGTATGTGGATAGCTCTCTAAGTTTCAGCTACTCCTCTCGCTGAGAGTCGCTCCTCGCTATCTCCTCCTCCATCTCAGGAATACCTGCTTCACCTATATGTTTGAGCAAGGATGAGTCTTCACAAAAGACTCAGCAAGCAACCTATTGGTACATCCAGACACTTATCACATTCATTCTACACATGTTTAACATATAGAACAATTTATCACATGATTCATGTAGCAATAAGAGAGCTATTAAATGAACAATTTATAGCATGCTAACTACACATGGATTTATTATGACTCATGATACAATTTACAACTCATTTCATGGCACATTTTCATGTATCTAAATCGTGAAATTAATCACATATCTACTAGTGATACTAGCATGATGTCTACCACATTCAACATGCTCATATGTCACATATTCTCATCTTTTGCTTGCTGTTTTAACATAAAAGTAACTTAATCACATGGTTTCACATTCTTACACATTGAAGCACATTATCACATCACTTTCACATATTCACTTTGCACATTCACACTTAATTCACATCTTTTGCCATGAAACATAGTCCGAACCACCATAAAGAAGGACACATCACACACATATCACATACCCGTCACCTAGGTAATATCGTGATGAATCTTGGTAACTATGCAGAACCGAGATAAGCACTCTCCACCCTAACCAGTGGTACTTGTCTACCTCCAGGATTTCATCCTGATGCCCACAAGATATCACATACACATTGAGCCTTCCCATAGGGACTTTTCTATAGTACGGCTCCATAGCCTTCTATGGTAGCAGTGTCAATTCTCGACACATTAATCACTTAATCATATTATTCACACGTTTAACATAATTCTCATACATATACCAGACTAATCACATGCATTAAAACACCACACTCATCTCAGTTTGCAGAAGTAGTCATTACTATTTAACAGTATTAAAACATGTTTGACAGAGCCTAATCATGATACAAATCATCAGAAAACATCACTCTTAACTAATCATATTTAATATTACCCTTAATGACTTACAACTGGAAACAGTAGCCATGAATGTCAGAACATACTCAAATTTTAATCACATATCATATACATGGAATGTATTAGATGACTAATGTTTCAGAATTTTCTTTATAGTATAACTATTTTTAACATTTAACATAGATCTCAGGCAATTAACAAGATGATTTATTAAAACATGATGAACAAGAAACTGATGACCTATCTATCTTGAAACATGTACACAAAAACCCTAAGTTCACGGAAAAATACTAGACAATAATACACATCATACATATTTATCCCGAATTTAAGTCTAGTATGGCATGCTCATTTATTCATGACAAAATTTCTACAATTTACAAATATGATCAAAAAATCATTAGAAATTCATGACTCAATCTTCTAGATGTATCTGACAAGACAAAAATTTCCAAACTTATGTATACATTCAAAATCTCCCGAAAGATCACATCACATGTTAAAACACCTTTTTTGGAAAAATCTGAAGAACTTAACGGCAAGGGGTTTGCCATCAGGGAAGGTTAACGGCATGATCTATTGCCATCAACAAAGGAACTTAACGGCAAGGATGTTGCCGTCAACATCCTATCTGCAGAAAGTGCAGACTGAAAGCAAAAATATATAGAATTTGGGGGTCCAGGACACCAGACAAAAATCCTTAAAAATTGTAAAACGTAGATGGTAGGTATAGGGATGAAACCCCTAAGTTAATTGTCTCTAGAAAACTCTCTGAAGATCGGATTAGGGTGATGAAGCCCTCCTCAGCCAAGCCAAAGAGGTAGCCTTCACGGGTTTGATTCGACTCCCACGACCAAGCGAACGATCTGCCAGCAACAAGAGAGCTTCTCCACGTTTAGGAGGACCTCCCTCTTGCAGAAGAACACCAGTGCAGCCTCTGGATCGCCAAATCTACCACCTCAAAACTCTCTCTTTTCCTCTCCCCGAAACCCAATAGCCCTAGCTGAGCAAAAGTCCTCTCTTTGCAGAGATGACCTAGTTTTATAGGAGTTTGGGCCATAGGTATCCTAGGAAAGAGAATCCCAGCCGACATGGGGGTTTCCATGTTTATCTCCTGGAGAATCGAGACAGTTGCATGGCAAAGAAACCCAAATGTAGCTGGAGAAGTTAAGGTCCAATTGGTTGTCGTCTACATGAAGTAGACGTCAATCGATTTTGACGTCAAGATCCTCAAGTCAGATAGTAAACGGCACATATCTTGCCGTCAACCAGTTGTTAACATCAAAGGATGTTGACGTTAAGAAGGAAATTCGGACGACACTTAAAAACATAACACCAAGTCATAAAAGGCACAGAAAACTAGGGCCTTACACCCTCTCCCCCTAAAAGAAAACTTTGTCCCCGAAGTTAGCGCAAAGGTACTAACCAAATAGATGGGGATACTGCTTCTTCATGGCTTCCTCGAGCTCCCATGTAGCCTCCTCTCGTGAGAAGTTCCACCACAACACCTTTACGGAAGCTATAGCCTTGTTCTTGAGGTGCTGAACCTTACGATCCAAGATTTCCACTGGTCGCTCCACATATGACGAATCTGACCAAAGTTCCACTGGCTCGTGGCTGATAACATGTGATGAATCTCGCACGTATCTTCTGAGCATAGACACGTGGAATACAGGGTGCACACTTGCTAGCGCTGGGGGTAATGCTAGCTCGTACACTACACTGCCCATCCGCCTGAGAATCTCAAATGGGCCAATAAACCTTGGACTCAGCTTGTCATGCCTACCAAATCTAACAATGTCTCATGTAGGTAATACCTTTGCTGGATCGAGATGACACTATAGTTGTCCTAGAGGGGGAGTGAATAGGACTTCTTGCGCTTTAAAATTTTATCTAAAAGATAAACAACACTAAATAGGGTAGTTAGTACTTAGTGTGGTGTGTGTGAAACAAGTGAAAACTTGGCGGAAACAATCACACAAAAGCACAAGAGAATTTATCCTGGTTCGGCCCTTCCCACATGGAAGTCCTACTTCCAGTCCCCAAGCAACCACTTGGATTTAACTAACTGCCAAGTGCACTTGGCCTTCTCTCAACTGAGAGGTAATACAACACTTGCAGACCAGCAAGTCTTCCCATCACCAAGGGGTACAAGACCACCTACACATGTAGGTCTTCCCTTCACAAGAGGGCCACTGTAGGGAACAAAACCCCTGCAGGTTATCTTACATAGAAGTATGAAAGCTTGTGTGTCTGCTCAACAGCAATGAGCAAGTACATAAACTAATGAAAGTGGATCTCAATCTCTTTCTGAAACAACAAGGTGGACTGAGAAGATCTGCAATGCAGTGGGCCACCAAGGAAGAAGACTTCTCAACGCCAATGGAGAGCATGCAAGTCGAGGATTGAAGTGTGGCTCTCTTTCTCTTTTCAGTGGCTCTTCTAGCTTTCTGATTGGAGTGGAATGTGAGCTTCTAACTTCTTCTATGTATGAAGCCTTGTGTGTTCATTCTATTCTATTCTTCTTGTTGTTGTGGGTTCACACTTCTGCTTCTATATATGGAGCTTCAAAAGCTTCATCTTCCCATTTGAATCTGGTCATTGGAAACTAGCCGTTTGAAGGAGATAGCCGTTTGAACTTTTGACATCTTAAGACTGCTTGAGATGACCTTCAGTCTTCAGTTCAGAGAGTCTAAAAATCTTCAAGATAGATATCTTCATTAAAGTTATGCAAGCTCCATACCCACGACTGAAAGCTTGAGCAAGCACTTCAGTGGGTAGCTACGCATCAGAAAACATTATACAAAGACATAGATACCTCCATACCTTGGAGGTTGGTGAGATAAAAGAATATAAGTATGAGGAAGTTCAGACAGAAGTTTAGAACATTTAAGAATGAACAGACAATTGCACACGATCTCTCTCTGAAAGTCATGGGGTTTCAGACAGTGGTAGGTAGGTTCTTACAGATAGCCCATATAGCTTATACCTGTCAAGCATTTAATTTCTTGACCATCTGTCAAAAAACTTATCTTCCTGTCAGTGGAAGGGATAACAAAATATATCTTCATCTTTTACAGATCTCAAAAAAGATATTTTACAGATGACTAATATTGAATAAAATATTTTTCCCGCCAAAAGGTAATTTGAATTTTATATTAACAGTAGGAAACATGATTTATGGAACTTAAGGAAACTATTTCTATGTAACAGATATTTCAATGTAAAACTCATGTAATGAGTACATTAAGTTGTGTGTAAGTGTAGGTATACAGAGGTTGATATGAGAAACTTCGACATTCAAGGAGTCGGAGTAAGTGTACGACCCTCCTTATATCGGTACGATTATACCAATCCACGTCGGTATAACGAACGCCGTCACAGTGGGACATTGACCCAACACTAACATTAGATTGAGATGTACACGAATAACAAAAGATTACAGCGGAAATAAAGTAACAATCTTATTCCATCATCAACATTCTATCCACAGTCCATATAGCATAAAAGAATTACATATGCCCACATTAATACAACTCCAACATAATTTACATTGTCCATATGAAATACATCATTTATTGTTTACATACTTATGGAAATAAAGTACAATATATAAATCTCCACAACAATAGCTACTCCTCCTGCTCGGAGTTGCTCCTAACTATCTCCTCCTCAGAAGTGGAGACACCTGTCACACCTATACGCCGAAGCAAGTATGAGTCTAAATAGACCCAGCAAGCAATCCATGAACACAACCATACACATATCATCTACACATGCTAGTTTCCTAAGCATTTAAGGATAAACATAGTGCATGCTTTATATTACTTTAGCAACTAAGTATAAAAACCTATAACATGCTTTCTGCACCTTTTGTTCATCATGCTTCAAAGATTTAAATCTCATTCAAACCATATTGCAATTATACACAATTTAAGCATGAAACTATACATAAAGTAAATAGCATACCTAGTATGGATTTTATTCATTTTCTCATGTATTTAACACAATTGAACACATATTTTACTTGCTATTTTGGCATGAATTGAACACATTCACATGGGATTACACTATTTCACATGATGACACATTCACTTAACAATTTCACATGCTCTTATTTCACATTGCACCTTTCACATAATCATATTCACATATTCACATTTTACACTTAGTTGCCGTGACACATAGTCCAAACCACCACTAGAAGGACACACATATACACATTCACATATCCATCACCTAGGCAACATAGTGATAGATCTTGGTTAACTGCGCAGAACCGGGAGAAGCCCTCTCCACCCTAACGAGTGGTACTTGTCCACCTCCAGGATTTCATCCTAATGCCCATAGGATATCACACACATTGAACTTCCCGTAGGGACTTTACTACGGTATGGTTCCACAGCCCTCTATGGTAGCAGTGTCACTAACGACACAATTTACACATTAAACACTTTACCACATTCAATTACATTATTCACATGCACTTAAACTCACACACATGCACTTTTATCACATATACCTGGATCAGTTTACAAACATTCTATTATTGTTTCACAATGATAATCAATTCCTAATACAGTCCTAATTATGCTACTAATGACTGAATCACATATAGTTAACTTGGCATGCTTGACATGGTTATTTTCTCTTTTTAAAGCCATAACAGTACCTACTGTTTTCAAAATACAACGAAACTTTTATCATAGGTTCCCAACAATAAACCTATCACATGCTCAATTTCTCATATTTTTTAGATCTGTAAAATAATTATAGCAGTTAAAACATGTTTCAGGCGTATTTATCTCTAAATTCATTTACACATGGCACACAGTAGGACAGTCATGCATAATAGTTTCAAACCTGCTAACAGTCATTATGAATACATGGAAATTTTATGAAACCCTAATGTATAAGAAATCTAATTATTCAGGAATTATCAGGATCATCTCATGATTACAGCCCAATTATAGAAATTCTAATAAATAGTACGATTTACAAAAGTTTGACCCATTCACATGGCATGATCTACTGAGTGTACCTGACTAAACATAAATCTCACAACATGCACAGACAATCATAAGTCCAGAAATCACAGGGTATAGATCAAAACCACATTTCTGCAACTTGAAGAACTTCGCGGCACATATGTTGCCGCCAACATGGGTTAACGGCACCATAGGTTGTTGTAAGACCCGGCTTTGCAGCTTTTCATCCGGTGTCTTGGATGACTGGCCACTAACGCATCCAGGTTGGGTGACGCATTAGTGTCGCGTCGTGGGTGTCCGACGTGACAGACATCCTTGTCGCGACGAGCGTGTGTGTCACGTTCTTGTCACGCCCGGCTTCTCCGTCGTGTCTTTGTGTCGCGCACGGTCAATGGGTCACGATAGTGTCCCGTTGTTTCGGTCATCTGACACCTATCAGGGTGGCAGGTGTGTAAGTATGACCTGTCGCGGCATCCCTGGGGGACGCGTTCTTGTCGCGGTGCGTTGACCTATCACGTTAAGGTCTTTAACACGACGCGTTGCCCCGTCACATCTTGGGTGCTGAAGGCATAAGGCCTTGGCCGGCGACCTTTTCCTCCTCTTTCCCTCTTTCCCCTCTCTTCTCCCCCTCTGGAGGTGCTCCACCTCCCCCTCTCCCTTTTGTGTGTTTCAGGCGAGGAGGAGGGCCGTGCGTTGTGTTCCGACATCGTGGAGCTTGCGTGGAGCAAGGAGGAGGTGGCCAATCCGACGTGAAGGGCCCTATTGAGGTTCGTTCTTCGTTTAACATAGGGATTGCTTAAACTTTTCTCAATCCGGGTGGATTGGGAGTCCCTCGGGGTTTGTAGTTAGTGTTTACTGCTTCTCCATGCTCCCCTCCCCCGTGTGGTGATGTGTATGGCTTGTGGGTGGCCCCGGGATGGAGCATCCCGTGGGTCTGCCTCTCTGCTGGTGTCACGACCGTGGACCTTATCGCAACGCATTTTCCTGTCGCGATAAGGATCACTGTCACGACGCGTTTTCCTATCTCGACAGGGTTGCCGTCGCGATACTTTGCCCTGTTGCGATAGGGTTTCTTCCGTGGTGCCCTTCCCCGTCGCGATGGCATCGCGACGGCCTAGGGGGACATGATAGTACCTGTGTGCCTCAGGTGTATCCGTAGTTTCGGTTAGGGTGTCAGCATGTGCCCCAGGGCAGGCATGCCCTTAGGACCTTCTGGTGGGGAACGTGGAAGGTTACCTCCCTGCATTTAGTTACCGAAGGTGACACCTTCATGGCCGTGTCCTGGCAGCGGTGCCAGGAGGGTTGCGTCTGTCTAATAATCGATTGACCGGCGGTCAATTGATTATTAGCTGATCGACGGGTTTTCTATACTGTCTGGTGGTGGTCCGAGGTTCTAGCTTTTCGTGCGTGCCATGGTTGCCCGACGGCCCTCTTGAGGGTCCGTGCGTGCCTCTCTCTTGCTGGGCTTGTCGTGGGTTACAAGCCAGAGGTTTGGCATGGTTCTTGTTGTGCTTGCCCTGCCTATTCGCCTGGTGTTGGGCACTTGAGGGCTTGTCCCGTTCAGAGGTTGTCTCCATTTCCTGGGACCCCCATCCTCGCGAGCCTGTTGAGGGAGTGCTCGGGCTACGATCGTGCTCGAGTTGGCAGCCGAGTTGGCAGACTCTAGAGCAGAGGAGGAAACGAGGTTTGGACAGCGGCGCTGAGTCGTTTGTAGAGCTCTCTTGTCTGGGGAGGGATGCCGAGGATGTCGAGGTGTTTTCTTCTCGGCACGGCCCAGATAGTCCTTTGTCTCACTACCTCTCTCTACATTGGTTTCGGAGCCACGTAGTGGTGCTAAGCGTGGGGCCGCAGCTTGGCCAGGCTGCGGTGTTTCGTCCGTTTGTGTGTTTCGATGGCGGCTCTATCTTGCTCTTCCGCGGAGGGGAGGCAGGAGCTAGGCTGGCGAGCAGAGGGCGTGGACGGCGTGTCCCCCTCTTGGCTGCTAGCGGTAGTGGCTTGGTTGCTATTGTTGTGACGATGTTTCCTCACGACGCTTCCAAGTACGACTAATTGCCCGAGCTTGCATGGCGGTTATAGCCTAGCTATGTCTAGTTTTCGTGGGCGTCGTTGGTCTGGCCTTGTGCAGACCCGTGCTCTGGTGGTTTCCGCTTCGTTGTCCTCTCGGTTCCATAGTCCCATTCTTGGGCGCCAGTTCATGGTGGCACCGGCGCGTGTGGCTTCCCGACCTCGTGGTGTGTACGGGGTCTGGGGTGGTTCTGTTTGTCGGCCGGCCCTCGACCTTGTCGAGGTCTGAGGTGGCCGTGCTTGTAGTGAGACGTTGTTCTCGCCTGGTTGTTGCGTGGTCTCGGCGGGTGTGCCAAGAGTTGCTTCCGCTTTGTGCCTGACTCTGTTTGTTTCTGCAGGAGTCATGTGTGTGTCATGACCTTGGTTGGTGGTCGTGGCATTGCATTGTTCTGTTCCGCTGCTTAGTAGTACCCTGCTGTAGGTGTTCCTCACTTTACAGCTTTCTAGGGTAGTTTCATATTTTCGGAGTTCCTGCTGCTCTGGCCGGTGAGGGACTAGTAATCCCTACTGGGCTTTGTTCGCGAGGCTCACCGCCCTACTTCCTTCAGCTAGGGGCTCGTCATCGCGGGAGCTTGGTGTCGGACGGGTTGTGGAGGCGGTTGTGGCGCCGTGTGTTGTCAGCAGCAGTGAGAGTGAGTGTTGTGAGCTCTTGTACCTGAGTGAGTAGAGAGTTGTGCTTTGCAAGTTCTCGGGGTATGCCCCTTAACGACTGCACTTTTCTTCTTGTACCTATGCTTTTATTTGGGACACGTTGTCCAGTTGTATATTGTTATAGTTATTTAAATTTAGTATATATCTCACTAGACTATTTTTTCTAACCCTTTCGGGTCTTCAGATCTGTGGGTGGCGACGCGAACTTTGGGGTCCCTGGCGGGGGTCTGGGAGGTCGGGTCGTTACAGTTGGTATCAGAGCGTGGGTCTACTGATATTTGTAATGAGTTAATAACTATAGCTGTCCCAAAGAAAGGTACTAGCGAACTTTGGGGTCCCTGGCGGGGGTCTGGACTCGCTGGCAGTGGTCTTCCCCGTGTGGAGGACGGTTGCAGGCAAGTCTAGGTGCGGTGCTCCTGGTCGTCTTCGGCCTATTTAGGTGTGTGTGTCACTGTGGCTGAGAGAGCCTACATGTTGTGTGGCCTTCACCGGTGCAGGGTTGTTGTCTGTGGAACCGGTCGAAGTGTCCTTGCCTTGTCAGTTGTCCCTTGTTGTTGGGGTGTGTGCTGTGTTGGTCTTGTGTGTGGTCTCTTGTCTGTGCGTTGTTGGGCACTGTGCTCTGCTTGGTCGGCATCGTTGCTCGAGCTAAGCAGGTGTTCTGTGTGCCGTGTTGCATCGCTGGTTGAGCGTTGCAACACTTGCTTGTGGTTCTGGTGGAGGTTCTCCCAGGACTGGCTTGCTTTGCTTCTGTAGTTCTGCTTGCTACGGTGTTCTCTCTGAAGGTTTGTGTTATTTGGTTGTTTGGGTTGTGCGTTTTGGTGAAGGTTCTTCCCAGGATCGCCCTTTGTCGTTTCTGGTGAAGGTTCTTCCCAGGAGTGCTCTGTGTTCGTTTCGGGCCACTGTTGTGTTGCCCCTGTGGTTCTAAGTGTGCCGTTTGGTTGGGCTGCGTTCTGGTGAGGTTCTCCCAGGACGGCTCTTGGCGCTTTCGTGGAGGTTCTCCCCAAAGCTACCCTGTGTTTGTTTTAGCTGTCGCTGCTCTCTCTCTGTAGAGATGAGCTGTCATTGTTGCCAGTTGGACTATCCGTGTTGCAGTCTGCTTGGGCGTTGTCGGTCAAGGTGTGGTGCCTTTGACCATGTGTCTGGCCGTTGCGCTGGCCAGGTTGCCTTGTTGTTCGTTTCTGAGTTTCTCGGCTGTGCTAGTGGGACTTTGTGTGTCCCGTGGTCGGGTGGTTTGCTTTGTTTCTCGCTCCGGCGTGCTCTCTCAGATGGTGGTCTGGTGAGTGCAGTGGGTGTTTGGCTGGTTGTGCTTCTTGTGGAAGCGTCAGTCTTGCGTTGGGGTTTTCCCTCTTGCGTGTGGAAGAGACTCGTTGTGTGTGTCTCCTTCCTTTGTTTTCTGTTGGTTGCTCGGGGTGGCGATGCATCACTGTGGTGTTGTGTTATCGGGGTGCGCATCGTTGCGACCTTCTGGTGGAGTCATCTTCCCTTGAGTGTTTTTGGGTTGAGCTGGTTGCTCCCCTCGTACCGACATTTCCTTGTGGCACCGTGGGTCAGTGGACCTATTTGTGTCGTTTGTCATCATGATGGTTTCTTGCTACCTACCTAGACAATTTTAGGCATTGGATCCCTATTGGTTTAGCGCGAGGTAGTACCATTTTCTATTGGGTTGTTTGCGTGAGCATTGTTCCACCGTGCATTTCTGCTTGGCTTGCTCGTGCAAGCGTTGTTCCGATGTATGCTCGATTGTGCCTCGGCTTGTGCCTTGGAGGCTTTTCGTGTCATCGTTTGGTGTTGGGCCTCTCTATCGGTCGCGATGGAGATGGTGCTTCTTGCTCTTGTGCGCTAGGGAGTCGTTGTGGTTTTTCTCCCCGTGCGGCAGAGTCGGTGCTCCGTGTTCTGTGTGATTTTTGGAGCCAATGTGGTTGTTGCGCTCTTGAAGTTGTTGGCTTTCCGCGTGTTTCTGTTGTGGGTCTCTGGTGGAGAGTTCCCTTCGGTGGGCCCTGTGTTGTCTCGGGCTATTGATGCGGTTGTGTGTACTACACCTTGAGCATTTTTCGATGCTTCGTGTCCTTGTGCCTTAAGGGTTGGGGCCGGCATGGCCTGTTGTGCCCTTTCAGGCTTGCGGTTCCTTGCGTGTGGCTTTTGGTAGGTCTCCTGTGGAGAGTCATTCCTGTTAGCCTGTGTTGTTTCAGCCACTGGTGCACCTGTGTTGCACTTTGCTTCGTTTTGGTGCTTGTGGTAGCACCGTGTGCTCGTGCTGGAGTGTTTCAATTTTGTGCCGTCTGGAGCCTTGGTGCATTGTGTTGTACCTTGGGTGGCTCCTGGTGCTTGTGATGGCACCACATGTTGTGTTGTGTGCCTGTTCGTGAGATTTGTGTGTCGTTTCACGAGTTTGCTCGGTGTTGGAGGCGTTGGGCTTTCTGCCTTTGGGACACGTGTGCTAGCCTGAGCCTTGTGATTGTACCGTTGCCGTTGCGGGGTGCCTGCTTTGCCTTGTCTAGGTAACCCTGTCGATGGTACGCCAGGCTTTGGTCGTAGCATGTGTCTGAGTTTTCCCTCTCGCTTTGGGAGCGAGTGTGTTTGGTTGTGGTACCCTACTTCGGTCTGGGTCCCTCTGAGGTTGACGTGTTTCCCTCGACTTCTGCGGTTGTTTCGATTCCCATGTGGTTGTGTGTCTTTTTGGTGGTTGGCATGTTAGTACCGCGCTGAGCCCTGTGTGTGCGTGGCGGGTGTGCTGCCAACTCTTCGTTGGTTCTCTAGTTGTGCGTGGCGTTGGTGAGTCTGGAAGCCGATGGCAGAGTCTCCTGTCGGTTCGTCTGGTAACAGTGAGGCTTATTGGCTTGCTAGTACTCGACCACGTGGTTTGTCGACGTTGTGAGGTGCTCAGTTTTGACTTAACCTTAGACGTCTTTCATGTTTCCATCGCGATGTGCCACGTTGTGGAGCGTGTAACACCCAGTTTTTGTTGCTCCGCGTGCGTTGGTGTCCTTGTCGGACCACGGGGAAGGTCTGGGTGAGACCTAGTGGTGACAGTGGATGCCATTTTCGCGTGTTGAGGGTTCTCCGCGTGCATTGCTGTCCATGTTGGACTGCGAGGAAGGTCTGGGTGAGACCTAGTGGTGACAGTGGACGTCATTCCGTGTGTTGCGGATCCTCCGCGAGCGTGATGTTGCTCTGGTTCTCATCACTCGCATGGCTTCTCGGTTGGGCTGGTAACCGATGCTAGCTGCTGCTAGTAGCATGAGGCTGTTCCCCTAAGTGTTGTGCTTGACTCTCAAGCATTCTTCCTGGTTGTTGTCAGCAACTGTGTGCTCTGTCAGGTTCGCTGGTGATAGAGTGAGTTGTTGACCGGCGATTCTCGCGCTGCTATTGGCAACCGCATCCTCTATCGGGTTTTGCTGGCGACAGAGTGAGTTGTCGGTCGGTCGGTCCCAACAGCGGGGCTTATTGGTGGCTGCAGCTGTGCGGTTTTCGGCTAGCGTTTTATGTTGTTTAGGCCGATTTTGGCATTGCTCGGCAATGTGGGGTTGTCGTCCCCGTTGGACGCCCCACGTGTGGCTGGAGTGAGCCGTTGGTTTCTCAGCTTAGTGCTCCATCCACATTTGGAGCATGTTGTAAGCCGTTGGGTTTTTGGTTGTGTGCTCCCTATGTGTTTGGAGCCGTTGTGTGAGCCGTTGGTTTTCCGGCTTCGTGTGCCCACGCACATTTGGCGGTGTGGTTGTTGCCACGATGAGGTCATGGTGAGACTTAGTGGCTCTTCGCACCCGCACTTCGTGTGCTCCATACGTGTTTGGCTGTGCGATTGTTGCCACGAGGAAGTCATGTTGAGACTTAGTGACTTAATCGCATTGGTCTTATGTTTACTCCCTGTGCTTCAATTCGTGTCTCGGGATCTTTTAGGCATGACTTAACTTTCGAGGACAAAATTGTTTTAAAGGGGGTAGGATGTAAGACCCGGCTTCGCAACTTTTCATTCGGTGTCTTGGACGACTGGCCACTAACGCGTCCAGGCTGGGTGACGCGTTAGTGTCGCGTCGTGGGTGTCCGACGTGACAGTCATCCTTGTCGCGACGAGCCTGTGTGTCGCATTCTTGTCGCACCCGGCTTCTCCGTCGCGTCTTCATGCCGCGCCCGGTCAACGGGTCGTGATAGTGTCCCGTCGTTTCGGTCATCTAACACCTGTCAGGGTGGTAGGTGGTCAGTACGACCTGTCGCGTTGTCACGGCATTTCTGGGGGATGCGTTCTTGTCGCAGTGCGTTGACCCATCGCGTTAAGGTCTTTAACGCAACGCGTCGCCCCGTCGCGTCTTAGGTGCCGAAGGCATAAAGCCTTGGTCGGCGACCCTTTCCCCCTTTTCCCTCTTTCCCCTCTCTTCTCCCCCTCCGGTGGTGCTCCGCCTCCCCCTCTCCCTTTTGTGTGTTTCAGGCGAGGAGGAGGGTCATGCGTTGTGCCCAGCGTCGTGGAGCTTGCGTGGAGAGAGGAGGAGGTGGCCAATCCAACGTGAAGGGCCCTATTGGGGTTCATTCTTCGTTTAAGGTAGGGATTGCTTGAACTCTTCTCGATCCGGGTGGATTGGGATCCCCTCGGGGTTTGTAGTTAGTGTTTACTGCTTCTCCATGCTCCCCTCCCCTGTGTGGTGATGTGTATGGCCTGTGGGCGGCTCGGGATGGAGCATCCCCTGGGTTTGCCTCTCTGCTGGTGTCGCGACCAGGGCGTGCATCGCGACACCAGAAGAGGCGTCTGCCCGGTCGGGCGCGACCTTATCGCGACGCGTTTGCCTATCGCGATAAGGATCGCTGTCGCGACACGTTTTCCTTTTGCAACAGGGTTGCTGTCGCGACGGCCTAATGGGACGCAACAGTACCTATGTGCCTCAGGTGTATCTGTAGTTTCGGTTGGGGTGTCGGCGTGTGCCCCAGGGCAGGCTTGTCCTTAGGAACTTTGGTGGGGAACGCGGTAGGTTGCCTCCCTACGTTCAGTTACCGAAGGTGACACCTTCGTGGTCATGTCCTGGCAGCGGTGCCAGGAGGGTCGTGTTTGTCTAATAATTGATCGACCAGCGGTCAATTGATTATTAGCAGAGCGACGGGTTTCCGTACTATCTAGTGGTGTTCTGAGGTTCTAGCTGTTCGTGCGTGCCTTGGTTGCCCGACGGCCCTCTTGAGGGTCCGTGCGTGCCTCTCGCTTGCTGGGCTTATCATGGGTTACAAGCCAGCGGTTGGCGTGGTTTTTGTTGTGCTTGCCCTGCCTATTTGCCAGGTGCTTAGCACTTGAGGGCTTGTCCCGTTTAGAGGTTGTCTCCATTGCCTGGGACCCCCATCCTCGCGAGCCTGTTGAGGGAGTTCTCCGGGCTACGAGCGTGCTCGAGTTGGCAGCCGAGTTGGCAGACTCTAGAGCAGAGGGGAAAACGAGGTTTGGACAGTGGCATTTAGTCGTTTGTAGAGCTCTCTTGTCTAGGGAGGGACGCCAAGGATGTCGAGGTGTTTTCTTCCCGTTACGGCCCAGATAGTCCTATGTCTCAATGTCTCTCTCTACATTGGTTTCGGAGCCACGTAGTGGTGCTAAGCATGGGGCGCAGCTTGGTCAGGCTGTGGTGTTGCGTGCGTTTGTGTGTTTCCGTGGCAGCTCTAGCTTGCTCTTCTGCAGAGGGGAGGTAGGAGCTAGGCTTGCGAGTAGAGGGCATGGATGGTGTGTCCCCCTCTTGGCTGCTAGCGGCAGTGGCTTGGTTGCTGTTGTTGTGACGACATTTCCTCACGACGCTTCCAAGTACGACTTGTTGCCTGAGCTTGCACGGCGGTTATAGCCTGGCTATGTCTAGTTTTCGTGGGCGTCGTTGGTCTGGCCTTATGCGGACCCGTGCTTCTGGTGGCTTCCGCTTCGGTGTCCTCTCGGTTCCATAGTCCCATTCTTGGGTACCAGTCTGTGGTGGCACCGGCGCGTGTGGCTTCCCGACCTCATGGTGTGTCCGGGGTCCGGGGTGGTTCTGTTTGTCAGCCCTAGACCTTGTGGAAGTCTGAGGTGGCCGTACTTATGATGAGACATTGTTCTCACCTGGTTGTTGCATGGTCTTGGCGGGTGTGCCGAGGGTTGCTTCCGCTTTGTGCCCGACTCCGTTGGTTTCTGCGAGAGTCGTGTGTGTGTCAGGACCTTGGTGGTGGCCGTGGCGTTGCATTGTTCTGTTCCACTGCTTAGTACTACGCTGCTGTAGGTGTTCCTCGCTTTACAAATTTCTAGGGTAGTTTCATATTTTCAGAGTTTCTGCTGCTCTGGCCAGTGAGGGACTGGTAATCCCTATGGGTCCTTGTTTGTGAGGCTCACCGCCCTACTTCCTTCAGCTAGCGGCTCATCGTCGCGGGAGCTCGGTGTCGGACAGGTTGCAGAGGCGGCTGTGGCGCCGTGTGTTGTTAGCAGCAGTGAGAGCGAGTGTTGTAAGCTCTTGTACTGAGTGAGTAGAGAGTTGTGCTTTGCAAGTTCTCGGAGTATGACCCTTAACAACTGCACCTTTCTTCTTGTACCTATGCTTTTATTTCGGACACGTTGTCCAGTTGTTATATTGTTATAGTTATTTAAATTCAATACATATCTCACTAGACTATTCTTCTAACCCTTTCGGGTCTTCAGATCCGTGGGTGGCGACGCAAACTTCGGGGTCCCTGGCGGGGGTCCGGGAGGTCGGGTCGTTACAGTTGCCGCCGACCAGAGATCTTAATGGCAGCAAATGTTGTCGTTAAGTTCCTGTCTATAGAAGTGCAGACAGAATGCACAAAGACATGGTGAATGGGGGTTCCAGGACACGAGATAAAATCCCAAAAATTTCTAGGACCTCGCTGACATGGGTAGGGTTGATATCCATAGATTACTCGCCTCAAAGAAATTGAAGAATGGATTTAATCAGTCGATGATGCCCTCGTCGTCCAAGCGAAGAAGGCGCCTAAAAACCTCCTAGATCCGGTTTTGTGGTCGATGTAGCTTGCACACCGGAGTCGGGGAAGCTTTACAGATGTTCAAAGTCTCTCCCAATCGATGTACATCGCCAGGAGACGCACCACAACGCTGGATCCAAGTCTCCCAAGTTTAGTTTTTTGCACAGGTTTTCTAGAGTTTTGACAAGAGGCAAAAAGACCTAATCCGTCCAGAAGGAGGCGATTTTATAGAGCCAAGGGTCTGGATATGCACTTAGGTAGGAATCCTACCGTTGGATGGAGGTTTCGAAATCAAGAACTGAAGGAAATGTAGTCGTTTCCAGATCTGAAATTGCAGAAATTCTGGGAAATAGACGTCCACATTCCTGGCCGTCTACTGGGAATAAACGTCCATCGATCTGGACGTCTACTCCCTTGTAAACATCCACTCATGTTGACGTCAATTGGCCTCTCGGCCAGAACACAGAAATGGCCAGAAACATGCATATACTACATTTATATACATGCAATATGTAATGTGAAACCTAAGCACCATATGTACAATGTAAGTAAAACAATATATACATGATTGACAAGCATATGCATATATACAACATTATTTATTGTAAATTGTACAGAATAACACATATTTATATATATACATATACATGTATACACATGCACATAGCTATATACACATAGCAACCAATACATCATAAGATAAAGTTCAAATAAAAGAGAAAAAATTCGAGGGCCTTACACCCTTTCCCCCTTAAAGAAAACTTCGTCCTTGAAGTTAGAACGACACTACTCAAACAATGGGGATATTTCTTCTTCATAGCATCCTCAAGCTCCCATGTAGCCTCCTCTCGCGAGAAGTTTCACCAAAGCACCTTTATGGATGCAATACTCTTGTTCTTGAGGTGTTGTACCTTCCGATCAAGAATAGCTACTGGTTGCTCAACATACGACAGATCTGGCTGAATCTCCACTGGCTCATGACTAATAACATGAGATGGGTCACGCACATACCTCCTGAGCATGGATACGCGGAAAACAAGATGAACACTAGCTAACACTAGGGGTAAAGCTAGCTCATACGCCACGTTGCCATTCGCCTAAGAATCTCATACAGGCCAATGAATCTAGGACTCAACTTGCTATGCCTGCCAAATCTGACAACACCTCGAATAGGCGAAACCTTTAGAAATACATGCTCGCCCACCTCTAACTCTAAATCCTTCCTTCTGTTGTCGGCGTAACTCTTCTTTCTATCCTGCACCGCAACAAGCCTCTTCTTGATAAGCTGGATCTTATCCGAAGTCTCCTGCACTAACTCCGAACCAATCAACTGCCTATCACCAGTCTCCTCCCAACATAAAGGAGATCTACAAGGCCGCCCATACAATGCCTCAAATGGAGCCATACCAATACTCGTATGAAAACTGTTGTTATATGCAAACTCCACAAGAGGTAAATGACGCTCCCAATCACCCTTCCAATCCAACACACATGCTCGCAACATATCCTCGAGCACCTAGATAGTCCTTTCGGACTGTCCATCTGTCTGAGGATGGAACACCAAACTGAGCTTCAATTCAGAACCTAAAGCCTCCTGAAGACCCTTCCACAACCTTGAAGTAAATCTCATATCTCGATCCTAAATGATCAACTTCGGCACACCATGCAACCTAACAATGCTACTAACATACAACCTAGCCAAACTCTCCACTGACTGCTTCTTCTTCATAGGTAAGAAATGCGCAGTCTTAGTGAATCTATCTACGATCACCCAAATTGAGTCATTGCCCCTCACTGATCTGGGCAAACCATCACAAAATCCATAGTGATGGCCTCCCACTTCCATACTGGGATATCCATCTTCTGCATAAGACCAGATGGTCGCTGACACTCGGCCTTCACTTGTTGGCATACTAAACACCTAGATACAAAATCCGCCACATCCTTCTTCATGCTAGACCACCAAAATGATCTCTTCAAATCCTGGTACATCTTAGTGTTACCCGGATGAATAGAGAACCTCGACCTATGAGCTTTTGCTAGAACATGCTCACGGGCATCTACAATATCAGGAACACAAACTCAGTGGTGAAATCTAATCACACCATCCTCATCATGAGCAATTCCTACCTTGCCCACCAACTCTTGAAGCCTAGGATCAGCCTTCTGTTGCTCAATCACTTCATCAAGCATAGTAGACTGAATAGACAACTGAGCTACAAAAGCCTGACATAATAATGGCTCTAACTCAGTCATCGCATAGGCAGCATCCTCCAACATCTTTCAATCCTGCTGGAGTAATGATCTCTTCCTACTAAGAGCATCCGCTACGACATTTTCCTTCTCTGAATGATACTGAAGATCGAAGTCGTAGTCCTTGAGGAACTCAATCCATCTCCTCTGCCGCAGGTTTAACTCCTTCTGTGAAAAGAGATACCTCAAGCTCTTATGGTCAGTGAACGCCTCAAATCTAACACCATAAAGATAGTGCCTCCAGATCTTTAGTGCATGAACCACTTCCGCAAGCTCCAAATCATTAGTGGGATAGTTACGTTCATGCTCCTTCAATTGGCGAGAAGCATAAGCCACTACCCTACCATGCTGCATCAACACACAGCCTAGACCAATCCGAGATGCATCTGAATAAATGACAAAACCCTCTACACCACATGGCAAAATCAACACGGGTGCAGAAGTAAGCTTAGCCTTCAACAGTTAAAAGCTACTCTCACAATCCTCGGACCAAACAAACTTCACACCCTTCCTGGTTAGCTTAGTCAAAGGTGCGGTGATAGATGCAAATCCCTCAATAAATCGCCGATAATAGCCTGCTAAACCAAGGAAACTCCGAATCTCCGATGGGGTCCTGGGGATCTCCCAATCTAATATAGCCTGGACCTTCGCTGGATCAACTGCTGCACCAGCACCAAAGATAACATGCCCAAGGAAATGAACCTCGTGTTGCCCAGCTAGCAAGCCCAGAGGGGGGTGAATGGGATTCTTAAAAATATTGAGTACCTTAAACCTGTTCACAAAACAGTCACACAAAACACACTTCGATGGGTGTTAGAGTTAGTAAAGAAAGATAGTAAACGCAAAGCAAGCACACAGACAACATAGGGAATTATCCTGGTTCGGACCTCCTCTCCACAGGAGTCCTACGTCCAGTCCCTGAGAAACAACTCAAGCTTTCACTACCCAAGAGTACAGTCCCCCTTATGGACCCTTACACACCCAGCCGCAATTGGTCATCTCTTCACAACCCGAAGAGGAATTACAACACCCTGGATACCACCAGGTCTTCCTTCTACTCGAGGGGAACACACACCCTAGAACCCCCAGGTCTTCCTTCAATACGAAGGGAACACTAGAACACAATAATGTGAAATGAGATCAAGCCCCTAGATCAAGCTTATACAATGCTATATCTAAAGCTAAAACTGAGAGGGAAAGTTCTACAGTGAGGGACACTCTCAGTTTTCAGAAGCTCTCAATACTAACACAATGAATGGAGAGAGCTAAGAGTTAAACAATCAAAAGAGTGAGGCTTGGCTCTTCTAGATGCTCACAGAAAAACTTGTGTAAGATTGTCGTTGGTATTTTCAATCTAAAAGCTATGTTCTTCTAGAGCTTCAGTCTTCTATTTGAAATTTGAATGTTGAAGTGCCCGTTGTCTCTAAGCTTTTGTTTACATTAGACTACATGGTCCTGTAGAGCTTCCCGTTCAACGGTCTTTAGCCTTCCATGCATGCAAAAATAAGATGATCTTCGGAGATATCCTTTGGCTTCTATTGTGTCCAACGTTGTATGAGAAGTGCTGTCAGAGACCTGCATGCATTAATTCTAAACAATAGACAGCTAAGCTGTCTCTTGTTGTTAATCAACGTTAGATTGATTTTATATAGAAATAGAAGTTCCATTCTGTCTTTCTAAAAAGATGTTTACAGAATATGCATGGTAATGGAAGATATTGTTTGCATGCACTGCGGTGATACGTTCAGTCATAATAAATGCATGGTTGTTAGAAAGATATACGTGAAGACTTTGACTTTTCAACGTATTCAAAAATGAGCTCGAAAATCAAATCATTATTTTCACATGGAATCGTTATATGCATGACTTATGAAATCGTTGTGAGTGAATCATTGTGCACTCATAAGTAAACTTATACACAAATCGTTATATATTAATAACTAAATTGTTATATAGACAAATCGTTGTGACTCCATAAGCAAATCGTTATGCACAAGTCATTATAATCAAATCGTTAAAGACAATGTGAATGAATCGTTGTTTGCTATATCAAATCGTTACAGCGACCAAGTCGTTATGTAACTTGATGAATCGTTACCGTAATAGAGTCGTTATGTAACTTATCGAATCGTTATAGGGATCAAATCGTATTAAAACTTGATGAGTCGTTGTGACACTGAAATCGTTGTTCTCACTTATCAAATCAATGTGAGAGCAAATCGTTGTTTTTTCTTAAGAAATCGATGTGATCACTTATCGAATCATTATGGAAGCAAATCGTTATGAATACTTAGAAAATCGTTATGAAAGCAAATCGTTATGAATACTTAGCAAATCATTATGAAAGCAAATCGTTATGAAAGCAAATCGTTATGAATACTTAGTGAATCATTAAGAAAGAAAATCGTTATGAATACTTAGCGAATCGTTGTGAGGGCAAATTGTTTGCGATCACTTAACGAATCGTTGTGAGGGCAAATTCTTGCGATCACTTACCGAATCATTGTGGGGGCAAATCGTTTGCAATCACTTAATGAATCATTGTGTGATAAACTGTAATAGAGTGGCAATGACTTATGAAATCGTTATAGAACCAAAATCGATGTGAATGAGGAAATCGTTATGATTCTAAGGAAATCGTTATAACAACTAGAGAGTCGATGTGTACTTGGAAAATTTCATGCTTTGAACTTTCATTGCTACAGAGTAAATAATGCTTACTCATTTAGCTTGTTATTCATTGTTTCATTCCTGTGCTTAAATCTCATAGAAAATATGTTAGATTAAACTTTATATAGTTTTGTTAATCACCAAAATAAATATGTAATTAATTTAATATACATGGGGATAAGCTGATCATCAATCTCCCCATTTTTTGTGATGACAAAACTTATCAATAAGCATAGATGAACTGAAATGAATCTAAACGAAATTGCGGAAATATAAGAGATATGCTTCAGAAGTACTATATTTTTCTCCCCATTTTTGTCATTAAGCAAAAAGATACAAGAGTGAGACAAAGAAGAGACAAAAGAGGAGAGAACACCATAATATTGGATTAAGCTTGAGGGGGTACAGGGAGATGTTGGCCCTTTAGGTACGACAGCAAGTTTACCTAGAGGGGGGGTGAATAGGTTTTCTGCAATCTAAAACAGAAACTTAAAACAAAAATTATCACTAGAGAGTTTGGTTAGTTTAGTGTGATAAAGAGAGCAGTGTGGAAGCAAATAAACAATCACACAAATGAGACAGGGAATTTATCCTGGTTCGGCCCTTCCCACATAGAAGTCCTACGTCTAGTCCCCAAGCAACCTCTTGGGATTTCACTAACCAAGGGTACAGTCCCCCTCAAGGACACTACAACACCCAGCACCCCAGCTGGTCTTCTTCTCTTTCCCGGGCAAGAAGGCAGCCCACTTCTTTTACAGGCTCAGAAGCAAACCTCCTGGTACAAACCCCAGTGTAGTTCTTCTAGACACAAACCCCTAGCTAGGTTCTACACTGTATACAGTCCTACAGCTGGACAGAAATCTTTCTTAGAAAAGAAAGATCAGACCGAGAGCTATTACAAGATGAACACTAAGAACTAGCTCACAGTCAAGGACTCTCCCCCAAATTTACAATGAGCTCAGAGAGAGAATGAAAAGAGAAAAGAAAGCTTGAAGGCTTGAAAGCTTGAGATGCTTTTGCTTGCTTCTTCTTGACTGAGGCTCTTTCTCTCTTTCTTTGAGTGTATGTGGCGTTGAGGGTCCTCACTGGTTGTACACTCCTTCAAAGATTTTCAAGAAAGCTCTACCTTTTCCTTCAGCCTTGCTTTATCTTTTATATGAGAGGCTTTTGAATAGATCCGTTGAAGAGATCCGTTGCAGCTCTTCTAGACGTTGTTGATCTTCTCTTCATTTGTCTTAATCAGACTCTGATGGTCTTCGATGTCTGTATGCATAGAAGAGAGTGTTAGCATAAAAGAGTGTTTACAAGATAACAGTGCATGCTACTGTGTTTCTGTTATCATGCTAAAAACTGATAGGTCATATCTTTTTCTGACAAGACTCTGAAATACGCATGCAGCTTTTTTGTCAGAGGATATTTGACTTCTCATTTAGGCGCCAAAAACACTTCAGAGGATTTATAAGAAATCTATGTTTAAATTGAAGTGAACCGATGTGAGAATGACTTATCAAATCGTTGTGACTAGCAAATCGCTATGAGAACAAATCGTTGTTCTAACTTAACAAATCGTTATAGCTATCAAATCGATGTGAGAAGCAAACCGTTGTTTCTCACTTATCAAATCGTTATGAGCCTTAGCGAATCGTTATAGAAGGAAAATTGCTGTGAGGGCAAATCATTGCACTCACTTATCAAATCGTTATGAGCCTTAGCGAATCGTTATAGAAGGCGCTAAACAAATCGTTGTGGGGCTTATAAAACTATTAAAGACAATCGTTGTAGCGCTTATTAATTTGGCACTTGAACTGAAATCGATGTATATAGATTAGACATCGATTTTATCATTTTTGTGCGCCATATAAATCGTTATAGCAATCGAATCGATGTATGAATTTGTTCTAGTCATTTATCAAATCGATGAGAGACTTATCAATTTGTTATGAGATTGATGCGACACAGATGAACATGATATTCAATTTAATTACTCATAAATTTTGTTATCATCATAAGTTTTGTTATCACCAAAATACAAGGACAAACATAGAGTGGTTCAACAATCTCCCCCTTTTTGGTGATGACAAATTTTATGAGATTTTTTTGGCAAAGATACTTAAGCATAGAAAATGCAGAAAATTCATAGAACATACATACTCTCCCCCTTTTTGTCACTAATCAAAAAGGAAGGATCTTACCATGCATATTCTTCCCCTTTGAGAGAATTTCTTACCATTGAGGGGTTCAACAATGATTGATATTAATGAATAACTCCCTCTTAGTTGTGCTCCCCCTGAGGGTGAAACTCCCCCTTAATGTGAGGCAAGACAGATCTTGTTGGTCTTGACCTTTCATATGTTGTTTGTCAAGTCTTCAAGATATTTGCCTGCATTTATCAGAGAGACTTGCAAACCAATGTAAATAGTAAAATGAATAAAAATAAATAATTTTTGACTACTCCCTCTTCAGATATGAGATGGATGAAGAGTTGGCAGTCATCAGTGCCTTGAGCATCCTTTGATCCTGATGCTCCAAGGCTATCCTGCAAACAACTTATTCAGAAATAGGTACCCAAATCATTTTGGGTCCTTGATGGTTAGATGTATAAAAGTATCCCTTCGGAATCCAAACTAGGTGCCTTGTTGTGCAGGTGTTTACTGTGTGTCCTAATTTATTGCAATGAGAACAACAATGAATATAATCTATTTTGCAGTTCTTATTATTTTTATGATGTCTGTTTAGAACACAGTTTTTGGAAACTTTTTCTTTTACAGGGGCCTTTTCTGAGGCAACTTGGTCTCTTTTACAAATTTTTGTAATGGATATTTTTCTGGAATTATGACTTGTTTTCCTTTTACCGGAGGTATGTATCCAAGCCGTTGTTTATTATTTCCAGGTTTTGACCCTTTTAAGCATAGGGCTAAAGATGTTTTCCCTCTAGTTAATTTTCTAACTGATTCTTTTAAATAGAGATTTTCTTCAGTTAGAGTTTTTAATTTTTCTTCTAACTCTAACTTTTCATTATTCTTTCTTTTCAAATCATCATTTAAAAGATAATTATTATCTTTACTGTCTTTTAATTGTTTTTCTAGTTGCTCCAATTCGGATTTAAGATCAGAATTGGTGTTTTCCAAACAAGTAGTGTTGTTTTTCAGATTTTTTAATTCTTTTACAACACCCTTATGTTTTTCATATAGATCATTAAAGACATCTTCTAAGTCTTCAGACTCTGACCCTGAATCAGTGCATGAATCAAAAAATGGGTCAGAATGTACCTCATCTAGTCCTACCATAAGGGCTAGACTTACCTTCTCTTTCTCCGATTCTGAGCTTGATGATTCTGAGCTTGTGGTCTCTTCATTTTCCCAAGCAGCAGCCATGGCTTTTCTTTTAAATTTCTTGTGCTGCTTCTTGGGCTTCTTGGTTTGACCGGTCTTCTTAAGCCTTGGACATTCTGGTCTCAGATGTCCAGGTTTTCTGCATTCATAGCAGACTGGTTCTTTTTCTTTTCTCTCTTTCTTTTGAATCCTTCTTGATCCATTTTTCTTCTTCTTGAGAATTTTCTGAAGCTTGGATAGTACTTCATCTACATCACTGTCTTCAGAATCTGTATTTTTGGAACTAGAAGAAGAAGAAGTGGAAGGAGCAGCTGCAACTTTAAGAGCATTAGTACATTTTTTCTTTAATGAGCTTTCAAATAGTCGCTCCATATTAATTTCATGTGCCATGAGGGAACCTATTAAGTTATCAATAGAAAACTTGGTTAGATCATGGGCTTCTTCAATAGCTGTGACCTTAAGGGTCCATGAAATAGTTAAAGACCTAAGTATTTTTCTAACAGTTTCCTCATCAGAGATTTTTGCCAAGAGCGCTTAGACCAACCACTATGCTCGAAAATCTATTATACATTTGAGTTATATTTTCATTAGGAAGTATTTTAAACTGCTCATATTGTGAGACAAGAATGTCTACCCTAGTTTGTTTCACTTTATCCGTTCCTTCATAAGTTATCTGCAGTTTATCTCATATTTCTTTAGCTGATTTACATGTAGATACTCTACTAAATTCTCTTTTCGATAATGCACAACATAAGTAGTTCTTAGCTTTAAAGTTTAAAGATAATTTACTTTTATCTACTATTGTAATGGCAGTAGTGCCTGGAATAGGAACAATAACATAATCACCTACCTCAATTACCTGCCACAGATCAAAGTCTGTGCCTTGAATGAAGCATTCCATTCTCATCTTCCAGTATTGGTAATCATCTCCATCGAAGAATGGAGGTCTGGTGACTGATTGACCTTCAGCATATCCTTGAGCTGCCATGGATTTTTGCTCTAAGATTGTTGGATCTTCTTGAATGATCAGAGACCTGCTCTAATACAACTTGTTGGCCCTTTAGGTACGACAGCAAGTTTACCTAGAGGGGGGGGTGAATAGGTTTTCTGCAATCTGAAACAGAAACTTAAAACAAAAATTATCACTAGAGAGTTTGGTTAGTTTAGTGTGATAAAGAGAGTAGTGCGGAAGTAAATAAACAATCACACAAATGAGACAGGAATTTATCCTGGTTCGGCCCTTCCCACATGGAAGTCCTACGTCCAGTCCCCAAGCAACCTCTTGGGATTTCACTAACCAAGGGTACAGTCCCCCTCAAGGACACTACAACACCCAGCACCCCAATGGTCTTCTTCTCTTTCCCGGGCAAGAAGGCAGCCCACTTCTTTTACAGGCTCAAAAGCAAACCTCCTGGTACAAACCCCAGTGCGGTTCTGCTAGACACAAACTGCTAGCTAGGTTCTACACTATATACAGTCCTACAGCTGGACAGAAATCTTTCTTAGAAAAGAATGATCAGACCGAGAGCTATTACAAGATGAACACTAAGAACTAGCTCACAGTCAAGGACTCTCCCCCAAATTTACAATGAGCTCAGAGAGAGAATGAAAAGAGAAAAGAAAGCTTGAAGGCTTGAAAGCTTGAGATGCTTTTGCTTGCTTCTTCTTGGCTCAGGCTCTTTCTCTCTTTCTTTGAGTGTATGTGGTGTTGAGGTTCCTCACTGGTTGTACACTCCTTCAAAGAATTTTAGGAAAGCTCTACCTTTTCCTTTAGCCTTGCTTCATCTTTTATATGAGAGGCTTTTGAATAGATCCGTTGAAGAGATCCGTTGGAGCTCTTCTAGACGTTGTTGATCTTCTCTTCATTTGTCTTAATCAGACTCTGGTGGTCTTCGATGTTTGTATGCATAGAAGAGAGTGTTAGCATAAAAGAGTGTTTACAAGATAACAGTGCATGCTACTGTGTTTCTGTTATCATGCTAAGAACTGATAGGTCATATCTTTTTCTGACAAGACTCTGAAATACGCATGCAGCTTTTTCTGTCAGAGGATATTTGACTTCTCATTTAGGCGCCAAAAGCACTTCAGAGGATTTATAAGAAATCTATGTTTAAATTGAAGTGAATCGATGTAAGAATGACTTATCAAATCGTTGTGACTAGCAAATCACTGTGAGAGCAAATCGTTGTTCTCACTTAACAAATCGTTATAGCTATCAAATCATTATGAAACTTATCGAATCAATGTGAGAAGTAAACTGTTGTTTCTCACTTATCAAATCGTTATGAGCCTTAGCGAATCGTTATAGAAGGCAAATCGATGTGAGGGCAAATCGTTGCGCTCACTTATCAAATCGTTATGAGCCTTAGCGAATCCTTTATAGAAGGCGCTAAACAAATCGTTGTGGGGCTTATAAAACCTATTAAAGAAAAATCGTTGTAGCGCTTATTAATTTGGCACTTGAACTAAAATTGATGTATATAGATTAGACAACGATTTTATCATTTTAGTGTGCCATATCAAATCGTTATAGCAATCGAATCGATGTATGAATCCGTTCTACTCATTTATCAAATCGATGAGAGACTTATCAATTTGTTATGAGATTGATGCGACACAGATGAAACATGATATTCAATTTAATTACTCATAAATTTTGTTATCATCATAAGTTTTGTTATCACCAAAATACAAGGACAAACAGAGAGTGGTTCAATAGGAGATAGAAAGCAGGAGACAAAAGAGAGGCATAATGAGAAATAACTTCGCAAGCCTTATCTTCCTGCTGCTCAAAATACAACTTGAAAACCCTAGGAGCTAGAGAATAGGAGGGGCCCATGGTGGGAGCCATCCTTTTGTGATGAAGAACCAACTGCTCATCAACAAAGTCAGCATATCGATCGCGTGGAAAGGAAGTTTTAAAAAGGCTGATCTTCCCAAAACTAGCACCTGCAAGAAACTGATCCATAGAGGCAGGGTAGAAAATTTGCTTCTGCTTCAGGTCCAGGAGCATGGCTACATAAAGCTTGTATCTTTAAACCCAAGTTTGAAAGGGATCATTAACAAGGTGAATGGGGTTCATGTCTAGAAATGTAGCAGCTGACAATGGAGGTTTACCTTCCCAGGCTTGAGATTCATTTAGATCAGATAGCTGCTGAGCAGACAAGGGATAGAATATGGCCCAATCTGCAGGAGAGAGTCTTTCACATTCTGACAAAAGAGGAGCAAGAATCTCTGCACTGACATGACCCAAGTGATACTCTCTGAACAAAACTCTGTTGAAGGTGACTACAGAACCTTTCTACATGTGGATTCTTCCCATGACTCTAGTAAAACGCTCAAAAATAATTGAGCCTACAGAAGACTCCATGACTAGAGAATGAAGAGGGGAAGAAACACAGAGTTAGACACCTGGAGGGAGGCAAAATCAACTTGAATAGCTTCAGTGTGAGCTGCAGCTGATCCAAGTGCTTGAATGGCCTGCTTGAACTGACCCAGCTGGATTTCAGGGAGGTGATTGATATATTGATAATTGTTGAACATCTGGTAATGTCTGGTCATTTTAATTTCCTTCTTAATAAAAGGGGCCCAGGTATCCTTATGAAGGATCTGGAACCACTCAGATAAGGTCAAGGAGTGATCCCTGAGAGAAAATCTGGCTGATTTGGCAAGAAGAAACTTATTGTAGAGAGCTTTATGACTCCGAGCCCACTGCTCTTCGATTTTGGCTTCGGCCATAGAGAAGATTTGGTTTTCGGACTTAGAGGGGGAAGTGTAAGGCAAAATGACATTAAGATGGTCAGTAAGGTTGAGATGAGGAAGGTTGATGATGGTAGCAAAAACAACCTTCTGAAGGAATTCTCTGTAGAGTGGTTTATTTTTGTTGTCCATTGTTAGAGAAAACCACAGAGGTGGATAGCAAGGATCAGGGGAAATAGAAGAAGTGGAGGTTATTTTTCTTTTCTTAGGAGCAGGGATAGAAGAGCCTATTCTATGGACATGATGACATTCTTTCAAGACTGATTTAAGGATAGCTTCCTCAAATTCATCTTTAATTTTTCGGGGGCCATCAACTTGAGCACTTTCTGGAATGATAGTAATGAAGGAGGGTGGAGCAGGGATGAAGAAAGGAATGAGAGGTAGAAACGGGTATGTCAGCTGGTCCAGAAGAGGAGGGACCAGAGGATGAGGAGGCTCCAGCTGATGATGAAGCTGAAGGGACCTCAACGAAAGGAGGAGGGAGGAATAAAAGTGGTAGAGGCAGGAGATGAAGAGGTGTGTGAAGGAAATGGAGTAGGAGAAGAGATGGCTCTAGGTAGTGGTTGTTTGAAGGTTTGAGGGGCTGGTGGTGCTGTGGAGGAGGAAGGTGGAGAGAGAGGGGCTGGTGTCTTAATGGGTGAAAGAGCTGGGGGCGCTGGAGTAACAGCGTCTTCTTCTGCCTGATGCAGCTCAGACTCGGACTCCACTGGCCCGGATGGCCCTGACTCTTCTTCTGGTGGCCCTGAAGGCCTAGACTCTACTGCAGGCACTGGATCAACAATAGCTGGCCCTGATGGCCCTACTGGATCTTCAGACAGCTTAGCAACACTTGGATCTCCAACATGCACATCTTCAACAATCAATGGCCCTGATGGCCGCTCAACCTCATTCTGCTGCTCTGAATTTTCAGGCCGGATGGCCTTACTTCCTCTTGAATTGGTCCTGATGGCTGGACTTCAACAACTTCATCAACTGCTTCCACTGCTACTGATTCCTTTTCAATGATCTGGCTCGGATGGCCCTGAAGATGCCTCTGGAATCTGCCTGATGGCTTAGCACTGCTAACTGGTTCAGCAGGTGAGTGAGCTGGAGGGGCAGAGTGGATTGCTCCTTCGAAGATATAAGCTTCTTGACATTGTCAAACTCACCTTTCATCCATCTGCATAATTGCTTGAACATTCTAAAATCATCTCTCAAGTTGTGTACCTCAGTGGACAAGGCTCCAATCTCGCTTGTTGCTGAGGTCTGGCTGATAATGATAGACTGAATGTCAGGCTTCAGAGATGTGAGATACTTGCCTTGCTCATTCAGCCTTTTAATAATGGGTTTCAAATTTGCCTTCAGCTGCTTCTTCTTTAGCCTCTTATGTGCAATTCTCTTCTTTTGCTGCTTTCCCTTTCACTGGGCTCCACAGATTCAACATTCTTTACAATATTCATTAGGACACTCTCAGTGTGCTCCCCCTGAGGAGCTACTTCCTTCTCAACTCCTTGCTCCCCCTGAATGGGAGCATCATCTACTTGATTTTCGTGAGCATCCTCTTGCTCCCCCTGACTGGGAGCTTCCTCCATGATGATCTCATTAGTGTGGCCTGATGCCACAGCTGTTGTTGCTTGATCATTACTAATTACTGGCTCTCCTAGATTGCTTTGGATGGAGTCCAGTACATCCCGAAGTGTAACGTCGCACGTTTTTGGATCCTTATGGATCCTTAGTTTGGTGTTGTGGAGGTCATACGTTGACCAATGTGGTTCGTGAATGGTGTGCGCGCGTGTGTATGGGCCTTATCGGGCCATTAGTGCAGGTTGTAGCACCCCTCGGTTTTTATCCTGTCATCGCGACAGGAGGGGTTGTCGCATTCTTGAACGCGACAGAGCACTACGTCACGTTCATGAGGACTGCCTCTGGCGCTGGACATTTGCATGTGCGCCACATGGCAGGCATTGGGAGCGTTAAGTTCAGGAAGGCGACACCCTAGTGCGTCGCATTCAGGTGGCGACGCAACGATGCGTCGCGTTCCGAACCGCAGCAGGTTTTTAAAGAACCCCAGCCGGCAAAACTCTCACACGTTTTGCTCGGCCGGGGGAGGAGCTGTTGAAGGTTTATCGGGTGATTTCGTCTGGAGAACTCGGTTTTCGGCGATGTTTCGCTGTAAGAAGTGCACGTGTAGCGTGAGGATCGCTGAGGAAGCATCATATCGCGCGTTCTTCGCAAAGGTAGGTGAATTCTCCCCATTCTGGGGCAATAATCGGGGGAATCGTTGGAATGATCAGTTAATGCTTTATCCATGCTAAATACCATGCCTAGGTTTTCATTAAAGCATGTAAATGGCGAATTAAGGGTGGTTTGCATGAGTTTTGGGGGGTTTGGAAGGAGAGAACCCGATTAGGGTTTCTCCCCTGCTAAGGCGATAGGGGGTGCTGTCGCGATCTGAAGGTGATGGGTCGACCCATCGCGTTCAAATCCTTAAGGCAACAAGTCGGGTTGATGCCTTCTGAAGGCGACCCCAGGGCCTGTCGCGTACTCAGTCGAGGGCTATGTGTGTGCGTGGCTTACGTGATGTGATTATCTGATTATTGTGGTTTAATGTGTTTAGTAATATTAAGCGGTGCATTGGCACTTTTAGTGCACTGAGTGCACGTGGTTTCTGAGACTAGCATACAGAGTACGTAGTTAGCTAGTCATATATATGGCTGCGTGGTGTTCACGCGAGTACTGTTAGGTTCACGTTAGTGGATCATCGTTATGAGATGTTTATGTGACGTTTCACGTGGTTTGTATGTGACGTGCATATGGTTTTGTGTGCGTGGCAAGTAGTACGACGCCTACCATGGTTACCTCTCCAGTTGGGTGCCCCAGGTTCTCCGTGAGCCAGGCTGTTAGCTCGGGGCTTTGTCCTGGTACTTGTGTTGTACCGAGGTCTGTGTCGTCTGACCTGGACACCCTCACTCCTTTGCTTGAGTTGTACGTCTGGCTGAGGGAAAGATGACAGTGGGACAATGACTCTAGTGTTGTTTTTAGTCACTTGTAGCGCGCTCGTAGTTGGGGGTACGGACACCAGTAGTCGACACTGGTCCCCAGCTAGTCCTTCTCTAGTGCCTCACTCTAGCGAGCCCAGGCCAGGGTCTCTAGAGGTGCCAGGCATGGGCCTGCGACCGTGTGGTCCGTAGGTGGTGGTGTTTAGTTGGTCTCCACAGTTGCTTGACCTTTTCACGTGGAGCGGTAGCTGGACCTTTCGTCCGTGGCTGTGAGACTGAGAGGTAGACCTGTGTTAGCTTGTCCGAGTTAGTCTCTGGTGTCGCGAACCAGTTCATGTGGCTCGTGTTTGGCGGTCTTTACTTTAGCTCGTACACTTGTACTGGATTGCCGTTTAATTATTACAGTTGTTTTATGTAGTCGGCAGACGGTGAGTACTTTTACAGCTTTCATATCCTGCTTAGTTGTTCTATAAATTGTTGGTACTGTTTACTGCTTTCGTACTTGTGTTTTGATTTTGCTCGGTGTTGGGGGAGTTCCCTACTGAGCCAGTGACTAGCGAGGCTCACACCTACCCCCACAGGTGAAGGCGAGGAGGACGTTTCTCGACCGTCGTCCAGTTCAGAGCCGCGTCGTAGCGGTGCAGGGTCAGTACCTCCAGCAGTGTAGTAGCAGCAGTGTAGCAGTAGTAGTGTAGTTAGTGTTTACTTCTTTACTTGTACCTCAGGGTATGCCCCAGGCTCTTGTACTTTCTTTCAGTTCTGTGGAAATATGGCTATGTAAACTTGTGAAATATATATAAAAATGGTGTGTTCTTTTGTGTTTACACGGACTGTGGTATGGTATCCCTGGCGAGGCTTCGGCCCATTCGCGGGAGGTGGACTCGGATCAAGTACGTCATCGGTTTAACGGGCTTGAGTGAGGTGTTCCACCACAGTTGGTATCAGAGCAAGGTCCGTGTTAATATAAGGGAACTCGAAAGATACATAGCCTTATTTCGATCTTTGTACACTACTGGTAGGGGCCCTGGTTTCTGATAATTTGTTGTTTTATTTTTGTTTGATGTTTTGTTTATGTAGAAATTTGAAATGGCTGATAGAAGAGATTGGGGTGGTGGAGGAGATGATCCAGAGGAAAGCTCTCAGCGTATGATAGAGAGGATCTGGGAGAGCCTCACCGTTATTCGGAGGAGGATGGATCAGCAGGTGCCAGTACCACCGGTTGCCGTGCCACCTGGGGATGGAGAGACTGTACCTACAGTTCAAGTTCCGCCACCGCCAGGAGTGGAGGTGCCTTTCGCAGCACCTGTGCCACCACCACCACCAGTGTTAATAGCAGAGGAACTAGTGATGCAAGTTGAGAAATTTCTGAGATTGCAGCCGCCTACTTACTTAGGAGGGCCAAATCCAGATACAGCGGAACACTGGGTCCATGAGATTGAAAGGGTCTTTGCGACTATGAGGTGTCCAGCAATAGATAAAGTCATGCTAGCTGCCTATCAGTTGAGGGGTTTTGCATTGGAATGGTGGCGATTGAAGATGCAGACCACCTTTTCAAGCAGGACAGAAGAAGCTATTACTTGGCCGGAATTTCTTGATGTATTTAAAGATACATTCTTTCTGATTCAAGTGCAGCAAGTAAAGAGAGAGCAGTTTCGGACACTCCAACAAAGTAACTCTTTAGTTTTAGAATACCAAATGCGATTTATGGCACTCAGCCGATATGCACCTTATGTAGTATCAGATAATAATATGATGGTTGAATATTTTATTCGGGGTTTAAGAGTAGAATTACAGAATGCAATAGTGCCTCTCATGTGTAAGTCAGTGGAAGAAGCAGCTTAGAGGGCAGCTACGTTGGAAAGGTCTATTAGAACTCGTCAGGTGGGCGAGTCAGATTCAGGTAGTTTTCGGCAAGTGTAATAATCAGTGAGTGTGAGTAAGGGTAAAGCACCAGCAGGACCTTCGTCATCAGGTTTTGGTAAATGGGGTCAGAAATTGAAGCAAGCATTTAAAGGTAAAGGAAGAGGATGGGGAGGTCAACAGCAATTTCAGCAAGGTCGTGGTAGACCCGAGGTGGAGGAGTCGTAGCAAAGAACTGCCAGGCAGCCCAATATTCCACCAGGATATAGATGTTATAATTGCAATCAGTCGGGACATTTGATTCGTAATTGCCCCTATCCGAGAGAGTATGGGTATGGAAGAGGTGTGCAGCAGCAGCAGCAGCCTCAGCAGTTTCAGCAGCCACAGGCAGGTCGTGGCAGAGGAGCACCGCAGCAGCGTGGAAGAGGCCGGGTTATGGCTATCACTCGAGCCCAGGCGGAGGCATCGAACATGATAGAAGGTACTTTACCTCTTTATGACTATTCAGCAAGAGTCTTATTTGATTCGGGTGCCTCTCATTCTTTTATTTCCGAAGAGTTTTTGGATTGCATGACTCATCCTTTAGAGGAAAAGTCTTGTGAGTTAGTAGTGGAGGTTCCCTCGGGTGAGTTCCTGCTCACTTCGAGTTATGTAGATGAAGCTCCTATGTGATTGAAGAGAACCAGATGTCGGGTCGGTGTGTATGCCCTGCAGTTGACAGACTATGATATTATTTTGGGTATGGATTTGCTTGAGACTTATGGAGCAATGTTAGATTGCAGAAAGAAGAGGATCAGATTTTGTCATCCTAATGGTGCAGCATTTGAATATCAAGGTATGCCTTTTTATACCTCTAAGTTCCTAATTTCTGCAATTAAAGCTAGAAAGTTGATAAATACTGGATGTGTGGCTTATTTAGCCTCGGTGAGTCTGGTAGAAGCGAGTCAGTCAGTGGAAGCAGTTCCCGTGGTTAGGGAATTTGCTGATGTTTTTCCTAAAGATTTGCCTGGTTTAGCTCCACATAGAGAGGTGGACTTTACTATTAAGTTGCTGCCAGGTACCATGCCGATCTCTAAAGCTCCATATCGGATGGCACCAGGAGAACTTAAAGAATTTAAAAAGCAATTAGAAGAGTTGTTGCAGAAAGGGTTTATTAGACCAAGTCATTCCCCGTGGGGAGCACCGGTGTTGTTTATGAAAAAGAAAGATGGAAGTTTTCGGATGTGTATTGATTATAGAAAGTTAAATGATGTGACCATTAAGAATAAATACCCATTGTCGAGGATAAACGATCTGTTTGATCAGTTGCAATCGGCAAAAGTATTTTCTAAAATTGATTTGAGATCTGGATACCATCAGTTAAGGATTAAAGAGGAGGATATTGTTGGGTTGAGTGTTTTTTTACACTATTTCCCTCCTATTTTGATGATGACAAGAGGTGTTTTAAAGCAATTCAAATGAAACATGTCAGAAACATATACCTGAAATCAATATTCAAAAAGCATGTTTCAAATCACATTATCATTTATATTCATGATAAAACATTTAACTAATGATATATGTTTTTATTTTCAGGAACAAGCACTTTTTGCAAAAGAGTGTCGACACACCCTTCAATGGTGTCGACACAACAACACAGATTCAAAGGCAAAATGTGTTAACATATTGAGACTGTGTCGACACAATTCAAGAGTGTGTCGACACGAGTTGCAGTTTGTCAGGATTCAGTCCACTCAGGTCGACACACTCATCAGAGCAGGTCGACACTAGATCCCGCTCCCAGAACAGTTGTTTTGTGAATTGGGACAAGAGGTCGACACACTCTCAGAGCGTGTCGACACAGGACACCTTTCCAGCAGTTCAGTCGCCAACTTCCAGACAAGTGTGTCGACACCAGTTGGGTGTGTGTCGACACCAAAGGTCTGCCAGAGACCATTCTCCAGCCTTCTTCAGTGTGTCGACACAGCCACCAGGGCAGGTCGACACACTCCATCAAGATTCCAACTTATCTGCATCGCTTGCCACGTGTCCTTCTAGGGCGATCAGAATCCTCCTGGGAACGCGTGCCCTTGTACCCCAAAAGGGTATCTTTGGAATCCTAAGGCTATAAAAGGTTCTTTTCGGCCAGCCTTCACATCAGAGAAGGACCCAACTCTCTCAGAGCCTCCAAGAAGCTCCTGGCGGCCAAGAAGAGCTCGTGTCTGCTTCCTCTGCTCTCCAAGTGCTTCCAGAAGACCAATTCCCACCAATTCAAGGTGTGGGAATTGGAATTTGATTCCTGAAGATTTTCAGAAGCATTCCAAGGAGACAGATCCTGTAGAAGACTTCTTTGGTGAAGAATTCGAGGAAGATCCAACCTCTCAGATTGCAGAGCATCGACTTGGACTTCAAGTTTCACAGTCTCTTCCCAATTCAAGCCTCTACAAGGGAGTACACTGAAGAACGAAGCCTTTCAATCAATTTAACTTTTCTTCTGTTCTTCTGAGATATCTTTTGAGATTATGCAAGTGCTTCTACATAACTCTCTTTAGAGTTCTCAAATCTCGACTAGATCTGTTGCTAGAGGATCTCAGTCTTAAGTTGGTGTCTAGCAATTTTTAGTGTGAGCTCTGTGCTCAAATTGTGTGAGCATTGTGCTCAGGTTGTTGTGAGCCGTCGAGCTCAGTTTGAGTTGTTAAGCTCAAGGTTGGTTTGAGCAGTCTTGCTCGGTGTGTTTCTAGAGTAGTCTTGCTCTAGAAGTGGTGTGAGTTGTAAGCTCTCCAGTGTTGGAGTTGTCAGGCTCCTTGGGGGTGTGTAGCCCAGTTGTGTTAGTGAAGCCTCACAGGTTGTGAGGGGTGGATGTAGGAATCACATGGGTGATTTCCGAACCACCTAAAAAATCCTTGTGCATTTGTCTTCTGTGGTTTGACTGATTCATCCACTAGATGCTTGCATAGGATTCATTTTTAATTCACTTAATCAACTTGCTTCACATCTAAGTTTTTCAACTCACTCAAATCTAATCAGATCTGTAGTTTTTCACTGATAACATTGCCTCTGATTATAAATAGTTTTCAAATTACTTAAGCTTCCGCAAAAGTGGCTAAGATCTATTCATCCCCCCCCCCTTCTAGATCTTTTCCACACATTTATTTCGATCCTTCAATTGGTATCAGAGCGGGTTTACATCGATCTGATTTGAACTGAGCAGTTTTTGTTTCTGAGTATTGAGTGTTCGATTGTTTGCTTGTTTGTTTGCCTGCTTGTTTAACTCTTTCTCTGTGCATTTACTTAAGTGTCATGGACTCAAAGGTTTCATAGCTGAGGGCCATTCCATAAATAGGCCACCATTCTTTAATGGTTTGGACTATTCTTATTGGAAGAATAGAATGCAAGTGTTTCTAAGGGCCCAAAACTATGAGATCTGGAAAGTTGTAGAGGTGGGTCCCTATGAGAACCAGGGAGAAGAAGATACCTGGACAAGGGAACAGATAAGGAAAGCTACACTGAATTATAGTGCCATGAACATGATTCAGTGTGTTGTCCATCCCAAGGAGTATTCGAGAATCTCTATGTGCAAATCTGCCAAAGAGATGTGGGATAAACTCGAATTACTCTATGAGGGAACATCTCAGGTCAAGGAGACCAAGGCAAATATTTTAGTTTCAGAATATGAACTTTTTATGATGAAGTCTAACGAAAATATTTCTGAAATGTTTGCCAGGTCATGGTGATAGTCAATGGACTCAAGGCTTTGGGTAAGGAATACACTGATGCAGACTTGGTAAGAAAGATCTTGCTTTCACTTTCTTCAGTTTGGCACACTAAGGCCACTGTTATTGAAGATTCAAAAGATTTGTCCAAAATCTCTTTGGATGAATTGATTGGATCTTTAATGACATATGAGATAAATTTAAAAAGAAATGAAGAACACATCATTAAGACCAAGCCTATGGCACTCAAAGCCTCTTCAAGCAACAAAGATAAAAATCAGGATAAGACAAGTTCTGAAGAATCTGAGTCGAATGAGGATGAGATTGCCCTCATGACCAGACAATTCAGGAAATTTTTGAAATATAGGAAAGGGAAAATGAATGGGAAAAAGAAAATTTCCTCAGGTAAGAAGTACACTTCCTCTTCCAATTTCAATAAGAATCATAAACTGATGAAAATGTTATCTGTTACAGGTGCAACAAGCCAGGACACATGAAGGGAGAGTGTCCTGAGAACAAGAAGGATAAGCACAAGAAATTCCAGAAGTACAAGAAGCCAAGGCCATGGTAGCCACTTGGTCTGACGAAGACTCAAGTGAGGAAGAAGAAGAGAAGAAGTCCTCAAGCTCAGAGAGTGAGGAAGTTTGCTTCATGGCCAATAGCACTGATGAAAAGGTAAACACTTCCTTTGAAGACTATACTGTTGAAGATTGGTAGGATGTGTATGCAGAATTGGTTGAAAGATACTCTGAAATGAGAAAAGAAAATAAACACATCAAAAAGAAAATTGAAAATCTTTACCATAATCAATCTTCAAACAATAGAATCTGTGAACTGGAATCTGAAGTAACAGATTTGCTTGAAGAAAAGGAAAATCTCCTGAAATTATTGATGAACTAAAACTTGCCTCTCAGAAGGCCTCCCAAGAATTCAGAAACTTAAATGAAAAGCTGGAAATTGAAAAACAAGAAAAACAACAGAAAATTGAAGAAACTGAAACTCTTAAAAACCAGCTAAAAGAAAGGGAGGAGGTTATCAAAACCTTCACAAAAGGCCAAGATAACCTAGAGACATTGCTAGGATCCAACATGACAACCACATCTCATGGATTAGGATTCAACAAGAAGAAATCCCCAAAAGACAAATCTGGTGAGAAAGAGGGAAAAGCACCACTAATTAATTTTGTCAAGGGTCCTAATCTGGAAAACACTGAAATCCAACAAACAACAAACAAAACCCCAAACAAAACTCAAAACAAATCAAAAAACCAAAAACAAAAGAAGACTATCAGGTCGACACAGTCCACTGACAGGTCGACACCAGTCCACAAGAAGAAGACTTATGTGGCTGCTGTGTCGACACCAGTACAGGAGAGGTCGACCTGCTCAACACCAAAAACCATAAACAACTCAACCAAAAATTCAAATAAAAATCTGAAAAATAAGAAAAAGGGAAAAGAAATAATCCATGAAAAACCTTGGACCTCCAAGACAACACTTCAAGAAAATTGGACTAATCCTTGGAACCAATGGTATGAAAATCCCTGTTGGTATTATCCTCAATACCCTTATCCAAATTTCTGGATGTACCAACACAATCCATGGATTCCACCTCCTCCTCTGAACTCAAAATTTCAAATGAAAAACTCCCCTCCTCCCAAAAACAAAGATCTTGGTGCTTTCATTCCTAAAAGAAAGAACAAATAGAAAAAGGCTGAAAACACCAAAGTACCAAAACAAAAGTCAAAAACAAATCAAGTTTGGGTGAGAAAGGATTTGATATCTGTGCTCAATCATGCTGATGGTCCCAACTCTGTTTGGGTACCAAAATCTTCTCTCCATTGATCTTTGTGTAGGAAGGTCGTGCACCCAACACCAATGTCTAGTTTCTTGATAGTGGGTGTTCACGACACATGACTGGAGATAGAGCCAAATTCTCAGTCCTGCTTGAAAAGGAGGGAGGGTCAGTCACCTTTGGAGGTAAAAATAAAGGAAAGATCATTGGATCTGGAAAGGTTGGTCAAACTTCTTCAAACTCAGTAGATAATGTTTTGTTAGTTGATGGACTTGATTATAATTTGCTCAGTATCAGCCAACTATGTGACAAAGGTCACAAAGTTGTGTTTGAATCTGATTTTTGTAAGATAATTGATTCATCAACTGATAAAATCAAATTCTTTGGAAAAAGAGAAAACAATGTCTACATGATCAACCTTAATAAAAACTTTTCTAAAAATCTTTGTTTTGTAGCAAATAAAGATGAAATTGCATGGACTTGGCACAAAAGACTTGGACATGCAAGTTTCAGAACTTTGAATAAGTTGTTAAGATTGAATCTGGTTAAAGGTCTTCCTGAATCTTTTTCTAGTGTTAAAGGTCAAATTTGTGGGATCTGTGCTAAAGGAAAACAAACTAGGAAATCCTTTAAAGCCTTCAATGAAGTACTCACATCTAAGCCACTAGAACTTCTTCACATGGACCTCTTTGGGCCAACAAGAGTTCTAAGCTTAAGTGGCAAGAGATATGGGTTTGTAATCATTGATGACTTTACTAGATTTACCTGGGTTATTTTTCTATCCCACAAAAGTGATGCATGCCTTGAATTCAGGAATTTCTGTACCACTATCTTAACAACTTATCCATTTAAAATTAAAAACATTTTAACTGATCATGGGGGTGAATTTGATAACACATCCTTTTCTGATCTATGTGCTGAGTTTCAAATCTTTCACAAGTTCTCTTCACCTAGAACTCCAGAACAAAATGGAGTTGTGGAAAGAAAGAATAGAACTCTTGTGGAAATGGCTAGATCCATGCTCTTAGGAAGTAATCTGCCCAAATCCTTCTGGGCCGAAGTTGTTAACACAGCCAATCACATCCTAAATAGAGTTTTGATCAGACAAAGATCAGAAAAACCCCCTATGAATTGTTGAAAACCAAAAAGCCAACTGTTTCTTATTTTAAAACTTTTGGGTGCAAATGTTTTGTACACAATAACAACAAAGAAAACCTTGACAAGTTTGATGCTAAGAGTCAGGAAGCTATCTTCCTTGGCTATTCTAAGTGTCAAGGGCTTTCAAAGTGTACATATTAAAAACCAAAACAGTTGAAGAATCAGCACATATTATTTTTGATGAAAATTCCTTTTCCACTAATGATTCTAAATCTTGCAGGGAAAAACAAGACAATGAAGAGGATGACCTCATTGTGGACTCTTCACCAACCGTTGAGGAGATCAACAACATTGAAGAGAACCTGAACATCAACTCACCATCTTCAAGTGGTTCAGGTAATATTGCTCCAGAAGTGGGCACTTCTCAACAGGTAATTTCTGAACCTCGTTTTCTAAGAGATCACCCATTAGACAATGTAGTTGGCAACTTAAATGATAGAGTAAGAACCAGATCATCCTTCTTGCAAAATATTGAAGAAGACCCACTAGCTCTAATTTCCCAAATTGAACCCAAGTCAATTGATGAAGCCTTATCTAGTTCTGATTGGATTAATGCCATGCATGATGAGCTTCATCAATTCGAAAGAAATCAAGTATGGGAATTAGTACCTAGACCTAGTGACCAAGCAGTGATTGGTACTAGATGGGTTTTCAGAAATAAATTGAATGAATCTGGTCAGGTAATTAGAAACAAAGCTAGGCTAGTTGCAAAGGGGTATAACCAAGAATTTGGAATTGACTTTGAAGAATCCTATGCCCCTGTAGCTAGACTAGAAGCTGTGAGAATTTTCCTTGCTTTTGCATCCTCCATGAAATTTAAAGTCTATCAAATGGATGTCAAAAGTGCATTTCTAAATGGATATATAAAGGAAAATATTTTTGTTGAACAACCTCCTGGATATGAAAATGAAAAATATCCTAACCATGTTTTCAAACTTAATAAGGCACTCTATGGTCTTAAACAAGCTCCAAGAGCTTGGTATGATCGTTTGAGTTCCTTTTTACTTGAAAAAGGATATTCTAGAGGTAATGTTGATCAAACATTGTTCACAAAAACAGTAAAAAATCAAATAATTGTGGTCCAAATTTATGTTGATGACATAATTTTTGGCTCCACCAATAAAGGCATTTGCACTGAATTTTCAAATCAAATAAAGAATGAATTTGAAATGAGCTTAATGGGAGACTTAACATTCTTTTGGGATTGCAGGTTAACCAAACCAATGAAGGAATCTTCATCAGTCAAACCAAATATGTCAAGGAGCTACTGAAAAGGTTTGACTTTCAGAACCTTAAACACTCAAGCACACCCATTGCAATAAATGCTAAGCTAGAAGAAGACCCATCTGGTAAGTCAGTAGATCCAAAGACCTACAGAGGTATAATTGGCTCTCTGCTCTACCTTACTACTTCTAGACCTGACATTCAGTTTTGTGTGTGCTTATGTGCTAGATTCCAATCTAATCCTAAAGAAAGTCATATGCTTGCTGTGAAAAGAATTTTTAAATATCTTGTTGGAACATGTGACTTAAGAATTTGGTATCCTGCTGGTTGCAAGTTAGAATTGTTTGCCTATTGTGATGCTGATTATGCTGGGTGTAAGTTAGATAGAAAAAACACTAGTGGTTTGTGTCTATTTCTAGTGGGTGCCTTATTTCTTGGGCTTCTAAGAAGCAACATTCAGTTGCTCTGTCAACTGCAGAAGCTGAATATGTTGCAGCAGGTAGATGTGGAACTCAGATTCTCTGGGTGAAACATCAACTTCTTGACTATAACCAAGATTTAGGGTGTGTACCCATCCTATGTGACACACAAGTGCAATCAACCTTTCTAAAAATCCCATTCAGCACTCTAGAACAAAACACATTGAAATTAGGCATCATTTCTTGAGAGATGAGGTTGCAAAGAAGTCTTTTGAACTCCACTTTATTGAAACTGAAAAACAAATTGCAGACATATTCACAAAACCCCTTCCTGAAAACAGATTTTCATCTTTAAGGAGAGAACTTGGTCTTTGTAATGTCCACCTTCTTGAATTCTCTTAAGGTTTGGGTTGAGTGCTATGCATTGTCTAAGGGGGAGCTCTTTGCATTTCATAATTCTTTGCTTCCTCAAGCTACATTGTTCATATCTCTCTCACTTTCAATTCTATTTCCCTTTTTACAATAAATTCTCCACTTCTGATTGTGTTGAAACTTCTTGGTATATCAAATAGTGATTTGGAGAAGGACAAGTTATGCTTGTCTGGACACTTTCACTATGCGAGAGTATATGTCTCCACAAGTACTAAGAAGTTGATATGCAATAGTTGACGGGGAGCTTTTATTGTTCAAAGAGAATTTCTTTTCTGATTTCAAACTTGCACAGTTTTAACTTCCATTTCTTTTTTATAATGAATTCTTCCACTCTTATTGTATTGATATCTCTTGGTATATCAAATGGTGACTTGGAGAAGGACAGGTTATGCTTGTCTGGACACTTTCACTATGAGAGAGTATGTGTCTCCGCCAAGTACCAAGAAATGGATATACAATTGTTGAGGGGGAGTCTTTGTTGTCCAAGAAGAAAATTTCTTTCTGATTTCAAAATTGCATATCTTTATTTTGATGAAAAATGGTTGAAATCATCATCTCAGGGGGAGCTAGAAAATTCACAAGTCATCTTTTTGCAAAATTCAAAACCCTTCTTGCATTTCATCAATTCCTTGCATGATGTCCTCATTCTAAAGTCTAGAGTCACAAAATGAACCTTGAGTGATTTATTATATTTTTACTAATCAACTTTCAACTATGTCTCTCAATCCACAAAATTCAGATCTCTTCCTAGACTAAATAACAATTTGTGCCTTGAACTTAAAACATTTCCTTGTTTGCAACTGATGACTGGATGTATTTGAATTCTATCTCACAAACTCTCCAAAATTTGTAAAATCCAACAGAGCAATGGCATCTATGCTGAGAAACTGCACACCTTCACAATGAATGAAGGGCCATGTATGTCATGAGGCATTATTGTTAACTCTGTTCAAAGGGGATCAAAATTAAATAAATTCAAAACTAAGCAAAAATGTGTTATGCTTTTTGATGATGACTGAGTAACTGGAAATATTGGCGTCTACAAAACGTATATTTTCATGTCAAAAGGTCATCATTTACCCCTTTGAGACTTGACAATGACTAAATCTTAAGTATCCAGGGACTATGGTGTGTAAAAAGCACTAGTACTTGAGTGAAAGAGATTTATATCATTTGATAGTTGTTAAAAGAACATATATGAAAATTATTGGAGACTTGTTAGAAAGAATCATCTTCCTCCTTCATCAAGTTGTTCTTTAAGTTTGTGTTTTACTTTCAACACAACTGTATTTGGTCTAGATGACATCTTTATTCTTGAAAATTGAGAAACATGGTAGTTTATTGTTGATTGTTAGATACATTATATCCCTCAATTTATCATTTTGTTGATTCAAGTCTTGGAATGCTAATATCCTGTTGGAAATTGCTTGAAAAACTTGAACTGTGATGAACTTTTGCAAAATATAACAAATGAATTTTTAAGCCTCTTAAAAATCCTTGACATGATAATTCCTCTCATTCCTTATCACTCTAAAGATGTCCCCAACTTCCTCAAAATTTCCTCTCACAAATTCAATTTTCATCAAGGCCATGTCGACACACTTTGTGACCCGTGTCGACACACACTCTGGGTCAGGTCGACACACCCTCTTCCTGTGTCGACACACCCCTTGCCAGAATTCTTTTTCGGCCGTTAGGGTTTATGATTAGCCCTTGTTGTTCCTGCGGGACAGTATACCACTGAATCCCCTTTTAGGCATCAGGTCGACCCGATGGCCCTCTTTCTCATAGTTTCCGGCAATAATTTCCACCTTTTTCTCTCTCAATCACCTCCACTCTTCAATCCCCTCTCAAATCTTCCATCTTCTTCAAATTCCACTCCAACCCTAGCACCATGGTCCGGAAATTGGGTCCCCGCGTGGCGCCAGATCAAGGGCAACTTCCAGGCCCATTCCAACGGAAATAGCCGTTGAGCAACTTGAAAGAAGAACCAAGCGCAAAAACGATCCTGCTGAGCAACCAGGATCTTCTTCTGCACCTCAGAGAGCTTCCAAGCGAGGTAGAACCTCCACTTCAGGCCGAGGTAGCCATTCTCCAAACCCTAGACAAGACATTCAGGGTTCCTCCTCTCAAGACCCTGAGGAATCCTCTTCTTCTGAATCCTCTGAGTCTCAAGAGGAAGAAATCACCTCAGCGTCTCATATTGCTGCCAAGCATATTTTGAAGCCCAGAATTCTAGATCTGACAGACAATGAGCTAGCAAACTCATTCCCAGAAATTCGGACATTATTTGCTTTTCAGTCTTGGTTGATCTTTATTTCTGATTTTCCTATCTTTTACCCAGACTAGTTCAAGAATTTTACAAAAACTTAAAGTGCACAAAGTTTGGATACAAATCTGTGGTCAAAGGAGTCCAAATTGATTTACCAACAGACTTAGCTGCCACCTTGTTTCATGCTCCTGATGAAGGTGAAAATTGCAACCAATATGAATTTGACCTTCATGAAGCCTACACCCTTCTCACAGGCCTACTCTCTGATGAGTCTGATCCTAAACAGACTCATGTCACCAAATACAATACCAATACCTTTTCCCCATCCTTGAGAATCATCCATCACATGCTGACAACCATAATTACCCCTCAAGGTGGTGGAAGAGACAGGTTGACTGAGACACAAAGGTTTATCCTGTTTTGCATGAAAAAGAACATCAAGGTTAATCTTCATGACATTATGTATCAGATAATGTCAGAAACAATTAGAAAGAACCTCAAGAGATCACTCCCCTATGCTGCTCACCTCACATCAGTTTTTGAGCACTTTGGTGTGCCCTTAGCAGGAGAAAAATCCCAAGTAATTCCCAAGTCAAATATCTACTGCTTCAGAACATAAAGAAATTTATGGGATTTAGATTGGAAGACAACCAGATAAGAAGAGGTCCAGTTCTTTTTGAAGCTCCTGAAATTCAAGAGGACCAGCCTCAAGTCCAAGAGGACCTCCCTCAAGAGCAAGAGGATCAGCCTCCACATGTTGAGGGCCAGCCTCAAATTCAAGAGGAACAGCCTCTTAGGCCAGAGGATCAAGTCCTATTGCCAGAAGTTCAAGTTCACTGGCCAGAGTACCAGCAATTAGTGGATGAGGATCAGCCTCACTTTCTCCTGAAGGTGACATTCTAGCTAATAGCCCTATCTCACCTCATTTTGAGCCCTCATCATCCATTCAGCCTGACCTTGAACCTCCCAATTTCCAAGCTTCAACTTCTTCTGGTGGGTTCTCAATTCCAACTGAATTGCTCTCCTTCCTTAACTTCAAATTTGATGCTTTGAACTCCTCAATTCATACAATGTCTGAAAGGTTTGAAGTGAGGATCAAAAGGTTAGAGAACAGAGTTTCAGCTAATTTCATTGAGCAGAAGGCAGCATCAGACTATGCAGCTCAACAATTCAACAGGCTCATTGGATCCCTAGCTGATGCCTCAGAAGATCTGAAGGAGCACCAACAGAAGCTAGAGATAGTTCTCCAGGGAATTTTGGCAAATTCCCAAGCAGATGTCTTCAACACCACAGAGACCCTCTCTCAGCTGAACATGACAAGGTGTGCCTTTGCTCACCTAGCTGATGACTTGGAAAGTATGAAAAACTTTAATGCTCACTTGAACAATCAGATTTCAGAACTGAAAATGGAATTCAAGATCTTGTCCAGACCTGGATGGTCAGTTGGCTCTTCATCAACCTCACAACCAGCTACAGATGATCTACTCAGAATCCAAGACAATTTGATGGAGAACACCAATCGAATGGAACATTTTCTTCAGACCAAGCTGACATCAATCCATGAGTAGATGAAGTCTAGCATGGCTTCCATGGAGAAGAGGATGTCAATCATAGAGACAATCCTCCTTCCTCCTCCTCCTCCACCTTCTACTTAATGTAATATTGTTTTGATGATGTCAAAGGGGGAGAAGAAAGAATGAAGAAAAATGAATGAACTTGATGTAATGAGTTTCTGAATGAAATGAATGAAATGTTGTTTTGTTTGTCTCAATGAAACTTGTTGTGTCATTGTGAATGAAAATCTTTGTGTTTGAATACTTGTTAAGTTGCTTGACTTGTGTGCACAAAAAATCTCAATTCAAGTAACATTGTGTTTCACAAATGCACCTTCAATTGTTACTGAATAATTTCAAAAAGTCTTTGACAAGTATAAACAAAAAGAAAACAAAAATTTTGAATAACAAAGAATTGCTTAAAATCACACTTCATCAAAACCACATTGAAATATGGATTTAATGTTGCCATCATCAAAAAGGGGGAGATTGTTGGTTGAGTGTTTATTTACACTATTTCCCTCCTATTTTGATGATGACAAGAGGTGTTTTTAAAGCAATTCAAATGAAACATGTCAGAAACATTATACCTGAAATCAATATTCAAAAAGCATGTTTCAAATCACATTTATCATTTATATTCATGATAAAACATTTAACTAATGATATATGTGTTTTATTTTCAGGAACAAGCACTTTTTGCAAAAGAAGTGTCGACACACCCTTCAATGGTGTCGACACAACAACACAGATTCAAAGGCAAAATGTGTTAACATATTGAGACTGTGTCGACACAATTCAAGAGTGTGTCGACACGAGTTGCAGTTTGTCAGGATTCAGTCCACTCAGGTCGACACACTCATCAGAGCAGGTCGACACTAGATCCCGCTCCCAGAACAGCTGTTTTGTGAATTGGGACAGGAGGTCGACACACTCTCAGAGCGTGTCGACACAGGACACCTTTCCAGCAGTTCAAGTTGCCAACTTCCAGACAAGTGTGTCGACATCAAAGGTCTGCCAGAGACCATTCTCCAGCCTTCATTCAGTGTGTCGACACAGCCACCAGGGCAGGTCGACACACTCCATCAAGATTCCAACTTATCTGCATCCCTTGCCACGTGTCCTTCTAGGGCGATCAGAATCCTCCTGGGAACGCGTGCCCTTGTACCCTAAAAGGGTATCTTTGGAATCCTAAGGCTATAAAAGGTTCTTTTCGGCCAGCCTTCACATCAGAGAAGGACCCAACTCTCTCAGAGCCTCCAAGAAGCTCCTGGCGGCCAAGAAGAGCTCGTGTCTGCTTCCTCTACTCTCCAAGTGCTTCCAGAAGACCAATTCCCACCAATTCAAGGTGTGGGAATTGGATTTGATTCCTGAAGATTTCTCAGAAGCATTCCAAGGAGGCAGATCTTGTAGAAGACTTCTTTGGTGAAGAATTCGAGGAAGATCCAACCTCTCAGATTGCAGAGCATCGACTTGGACTTCAAGTTTCACACGTCTCTTCCCAATTCAAGCCTCTACAAGGGAGTACACTGAAGAACGAAGCCTTTCAATCAATTTAACTTTTCTTCTGTTCTTCTGAGATATCTTTGAGATTATGCAAGTGCTTCTGCATAACTCTCTTTAGAGTTCTCAAATCTCGACTAGATCTGTTGCTAGAGGATCTCAGTCTTAAGTTGGTGTTCTAGCAATTTTTAGTGTGTGCTCTGTGCTCAAATTGTGTGAGCATTGTGCTCAGGTTGTTGTGAGCCGTCGAGCTTAGTTTGAGTTGTTAAGCTCAAGGTTGGTTTGAGCAGTCTTGCTCAGTGTGTTTCTAGAGTAGTCTTGCTCTAGAAGTGGTGTGAGTTGTAAGCTCTCCAGTGTTGGAGTTGTCAGGCTCCTTTGGGTGTGTAGCCCAGTTGTGTTAGTGAAGCCTCACAGGTTGTGAGGGGTGGATGTAGGAATCACATGGGTGATTTCCGAACCACCTAAAAAATCCTTGTGCATTTGTCTTCTGTGGTTTGACTGATTCATCCGCTAGATGCTTGCATAGGATTCGTTTTTAATTCACTTAATCAACTTGCTTCACATCTAAGTTTTTCAACTCACTCAAATCTAATCAGATCTGTAGTTTTTCACTGATAACATTGCCTCTGATTATAAATAGTTTTCAAATTACTTAAGCTTCCGCAAAAGTGGCTAAGATCTATTCATCCCCCCCCTTTTAGATCTTTTCCACACATTATTTCGATCCTTCAGATATAGATAAAACAGCTTTCAGAACCAGATATGATCACTATGAATTTGTGGTTATGCCATTTGGGCTGACCAATGCTCCTGCAGGTTTTATGGATCCGATGAATAGAATTTTTCATCCATATTTAGACCAATTCATTGTGGTCTTTATAGATGATATTCTAATTTATTCAGCGTTTGAAGAGGAGCATGCAGCTCATTTGAGGTTTACTCTTCAGTTATTAAGTGATAATCGGTTATTTGCTAAATTCAGTAAGTGTGAATTTTGGTTGAAAGAAATTCAATTTCTGGGTCATGTTATCTCAGCTAAAGGAGTAGCAGTGGACCCAAGTAAAGTGGAAGCAGTAATGAAATGGGAAGTGCCTAAGACAATTACTGAGATTATAAGCTTTCTGGGATTGGCAGGTTATTATAGGCGCTTCATACAAGATTTTTCTAAGATTGCGGCACCCATGACTAAATTAACTAGGAAGGGTGTGCCATTTGTGTGGTCCAGTGAATGTCAGAAAAGTTTTATGGAGTTGAAGAAGAGGCTTACAACAGCACCTATATTGGCATTACCGGCTGGAAGTGGTGGTTTTGTGGTATACACAGATGCTTCAAGGAGAGGACTTGGTGCAGTGCTTAAGCAGCATGGTAAAGTGATAGCTTATACGTCCAGGCAGTTGAAGCCGGTAGAAGAGAATTATCCCACTCATGATTTGGAATTAGCAGTAGTGGTAT
>CM024755.1:143063711-143091637 GCA_014218235.1 Colocasia esculenta | reverse complement strand
CGGAAGGTAAGAAGAAGCTACAGGACTAGTTTTGCACCACTAGTCCACACAACAACTGAAACGCCTAAGCCTAAGCCTCATAGGCAAACCATAATAAGAACTGGTCGCCCACGCTTTAAGCCACACAGGCAAGTCACTGCCTAGACTGCAAGCTTCCCAGGCGAACCTCAACCTCATGGGTAGTAAGACAACCAACCAAGTGCTGATCCATTAAACCCCAAACCACGATATGTTAGAAGCTACACACACCAGGTAACATGATCGGCTATAGCGGGCCAATCCATCACACACGAAAACCATATACGGAGCTTACTCGAGGAAAGGTAAAGCACATGGAGTGGAAGGTCACACCACACGACCTCCACGAAACACAGTTCCACGTCAACACCAGAAAAGACTGGTATACGACGTACCACCACAAATCATTACCCACACAGGGTACATGTACCTATTGCCACAAGGTACCAGCAAGGAAACCACAAGTAAACCAGTGCCGTAACAAGGCACACCATAGCAAGCTAAACCACATTGTGGTGAGTCAACACTCAACAACCATAACCAAAACTGTGCTACCACTTCGGCACACCACAAGCCAGCAGCCGCAGTCACAACTGTGCCAACACCAGGGCACACCTCGAACGGGCCAAACTCGACTATGAGTCACAAACTCACGAACCACAGCCAGTGGCAAAGCACGAGTCGGAAAGGAACAATGCCACCACATGGGAACGGACTACTGGCTGATCAGGCCAATATCCAACCGAACAACACACAACAACAAGAACAACCTCTCAGTCTCGTAGTCACGGACGAAAGGTCCAACTGCCGCTCCACGAGAACAAGTCAAACAACTGTGGAGACCAACCAACACCACACCTGCAGACACACAACTGCAGGTCCATGCCTGGCACCTCTAGGGTCTCTGGCCAGAGCACCCTGAAGTGAGGCACTGGAAAACAGGAGTAGCTGGGGACCAGTGTCGACTACTGGTGTCCGTACCCCCAACTACGAGTGCGCTACATGCGACTGCACACCCACAAACACAAGCCGCTGCCCTTTTGTCTTCTTTCCCTCAGCTGGATGTATAACTCAAACACAGGAGTGAGGGTGTCCAGGAAGACGACACATACCTCGACGGTACCACACTATACGGGGACAAACCCCGAGCACAACAAACACACGTGCCTGGCTCACAAAGAACCTGGGGTACCCGACTAGAGAGGCATTCCGGAATAGGCGCCGGACCACCACACTCGGCTAGCACAAATCACGATATATACACAAACACTTTCTATTACCAATTACGGTACATATATTAGGAATAGCTGGTTCCAGTCACCTTGTGACTTACAAGCTAACCTACACAATCACACACATAAACCATATTAATAATAACACCACAGCCTGTCATCGGTCACCTTGTGAAAGTGGAGGTCACACTAGCCACTGACCATGATAATCACATAATAATTATACTTACACTTTACTAATCATCCATCCAGAATAATCTACAAAAGATCCTAGATCGAGGCTAGGTTCAGACGTGAACCTCATTGCCACAATACCACGAACTAACCACAATAATTAATATATAATGAACAAATAACGTACGATGTGCCATGCACACACAAATCACAGGTACGACATTCAAACCACGTAGACACCACGTGTATAATACACCAGCCAGGTGCACCAAACGTCATTCACGTAAACAACATGTCCAACACATGGACAACACACTCCAAGAGCGCTATAGGTGCCAACGCACAACATATACTACGTAAACACCAAATCGATTACGTACATAACACATTAACCACATAAAACACGCCCACCTCGTGAGCAATACACTCATGAGCGTAACAAGTGCACTGGCTCCATCTGTCATTGCCATGCACAACAAATATGAATAATCATTTAATGACAACACTAAAAACATACCTGTCCAGACCTCTCAGCTGAGGTCGCGACAAGGGGCCAGGTCGCCTTCAGAACGCGAGCCCCGACCTATCGCAATAGGAAACCCTATCGCGACGGGTCATCCTATCGCGACCTTGTCACAAAGGCAAAGTCTGTCGCCTTTACAGGCGCAAACCCTAATCCGGGAGGAACTCCATGGATTACCACTCCAGACCATTCAAACCATGCTTAATTCATGTTTTACATGCTTTAATGGATACCCTAGCATGGTATCTATGGTTTATAAACTGGAAAACACATCAACCACACCATGCACACGATCCAAACATCAAAACAAGGTGGGTTCTCCCTACCTTCGTGAAGAACACGAACTCCAGGCGTTTCCCCCGCTCCGCACGACGTCCTGACGGCGCGAGAAACATCGAGAACTCCACCAGGACCTCGAATTGCCAAGAAACCTCGCAGCAGCTCCCCCCCTGGTCGAGCAGAGCCTGTGGAAGCTTTGTTCGGCCGGGGTTCTTAAAAATAGCACAACGGTTAAGAACGCGACGTAGCCCTACGTCGCTACCTAAACGCGACATGGGAGGCCATCGCCTCACACTCTTGACATCAGCAGACCACCCGACGCACGACACTTGGTGCGCATGCAGACGTCGACGCTCAACGGCGGTAACAGGAACGTGACCACCAGGGCTGTCGCGTTCAAAACGCGACGCATACCCCTGTCGCGTTCACATGCAGAAAACCTGTGAGCGCTTTGGGCCAAATGACCGACCCACCAAGCCTCACAACACGCGTAAACACCTGAAACACGTACTAATGGGCCACACATTGGCCACCAACCACTAAATCTGGATCCACGAGGATCTGGAAAAACGCGCGACGTTACATTATTATCACCTAAAAAGAAATGTCATCCTCGACATACAAAGCAAATCACAACAAACTGGATTATCACCTAAAAGGAAACAAAACCGTATACAGAACAAGAAGGATATTCTTTCTCTGCATCAGCCTTTCAATTCATCTGTCCATTTCCATCCTTGCTTTGTTCTTTTCTTTTCTTTCAATTCATTTCACAATTACTCTGTTCTGTCGATTCCATTAGCTTTCCTTACCTTTCAATTGTAGGCGATTCTACCTTGCCAATGGCGCTTTATCTCCTTGGACTGAACTTACTTTCACATTTTCTGGGCTGTGTTTGCAACATTTCTTCCGGGCCATTTCTTTCTGCTCAAATCTTTCATTTTATTCCACTACCTTTTGATGTTTTTCGTGCTAAACTTACTTAAATTCTCGAGTTTCTTAATGCCATTCCATTACTCACTTGTCATTGCTAACCATTATCCGCTTTATCTGCATTCACATGCTTAACTGTCTGACTTGTGGGTTGCGGTCCACCACGCTTCTGCTGCGCCACTCTGATTATACAAAATATTTGACAAAATGTTTCATAAATTCTACTTCCATTATTATTCACAATTGCTACGCAATTTCACTATTACTCTGATTCGGTTAAATTCAATACAGATTGCTTTACTTGCTCAATCAATACTGGAAAACAATATTAAAATTTCCAAACTACTTTCTTTAATACTTCAATTCTAATTGTGCCACACCTTTAAAAATTTGAATTCTACCATACCATTACATTACTAACATACTTTATTTTCATATTCCTTTTTGACTTCAATTTACATCCTCTAACCGACTAACCACATTATTTCCATCATTTCTCAAAACATTTGCTTTCATCTTTATGGCACTGTATTCTTATTTCAAGAAAATTACACTGCTTAGCTGACTTTAAGCATATTAACTTTATTTTAATCGGGTCAGATGGCACCTTAAATCGTTCACTGTTTATCTGATTGCATTTTTTTCTTTCTATACTGACGGTTTCAATTTCTATTCAGCCATGCTCAGATCTGCACACTATTGCTTAACTGTCCTGCCTCTTATTCTTATATCAAATTTTAGAATACTGCCTCGAGAAAACACTTCTGCTTAAACTAACCCACTTTCTGAGTGCTTCCAAGCAAACTCTTACTGATCACTTCCTCAGTCCTTCCGTTACATCTATTCCATAATTTATCATACTCTTTCTTTTCCAAATTAATAATCTGCCAACTGTACCTGCCATGTATCCTTCTCAATTATTCTACTACTTAGCTATTCGTCCTGTACTATACCATACACACAACAGTTCATATAAACACTCTTCATTGACGACTGCCAAAGCTATAATTTGAAGTCAATCTCTTTAAATATCGTAACTAGCTTTGCCTGATTTCTCTATACCACTTGGCTTAATATTGCTCAATGGCTTCTTAGCTAATCCATTCTTTTCATTCTGACCCACATAACTCTATCTTACTCTGAACATTCTTAATCTTAACTTCAATCTTTTTCAAACATAAACTTTACCTTTTCTCTGCTCAAACTATAATCAATTACTAATCAACAATAACCTTATCTGAAACACTATATTCCTTAATGAACCAATCTATGCAATTCTCATAAACTGTTACTTGCCAAACTAATATCTTTCTTACGGAGTTGTCAGAAAAGTCCACTATGCACTGATCTTCTTTTATCCTTTCTTTGCTTAACTGACCACCTCTGCTCAGACCTTTAATTATCAAAACACCCTTATCCTTATCGGACGATCATAATTCTTTGCTCTTCTATTTACCCACACTTCATTTGAGGTCAACCTGCCTCACTTAATCATTCTCAACTTGCCAGAGTATTAATCACATTATTACTCAAGCTACTTCTCAATTCTTACTAATACAAATCTCAAACAATACCTTTGCCAAGGCCCTCATCTGCAACTTATCACACACACACTATTCCTTACTAGTAACATTCTGCTGATCTATCTGCTGATCTATCACAGTAACACCCTATATCTGTCTCTGTTAACTCTATACTTTACTAACATATATCAGCATATCCCTCTCAGGGCATACTTTACCTTTCTCCTCTAATCTCTGCAACTGAAAATCTTTGAAATATACCTTTAACTGCACTAGTGCCAGGGTGCTATCACACAATTTATGCCACTATCCATGCTATGGGTCAACAACTGCTCACAACTGCCAATTTAACAAACAGAAACACACGGTTTACGTGCCAAAAACTCATGTAAAAACTACTTTATATCACACAAAACCACAGACTCACTACCAGCAGTGGACATTAATCCATGTATTGAGACATTATAACTTCAATGTCTTTTCATATCTAACTGGACCATGCTCTGATACCAACTGGGACGGCCCTGGATATTTATGCCCATTAAGGCTCCATATCCAGATCCGCCTCCCGCGAACGGACCGAAGTCTCGCAAGGGATATCTCACAAGTGTCCAGTAAGAGTATAAAAGACAACTACACAGTATAAGACACAAGAAAGTACATGTGCTCATATCTGCATATAATAATTTACAACTGTCCCATTACATTTTTACATGTCCAATTAAAAAGTACAACCACCTGGGGCATACCCCGAGGGAGCACAAGCTCACACAACACTAACTACTACACTACTGCTGGTGGTACAAGTCTGCCACAACCTCTCCACAAGCCGAACCAACGGTAAGCCCTGAAAAGAACTGTAGGGGAGTGAGCCTCAACAAGTCACAGGCTCAGTAGGGGCTACCTGAAACAACAACAAACTACTGACACCTCAACCCCAGAGGGTCTCATTGGCAACACAATAGCCAAACCATTTCATGCTCACAACAATTGAATTTAAATTGCAATTAAACATAAACACCTTAATCAACATAACTCGGAAGGTAAGAAGAAGCTACAGGACTAGTTTTGCACCACTAGTCCACACAACAACTGAAACGCCTAAGCCTAAGCCTCATAGGCAAACCATAATAAGAACTGGTCGCCCACGCTTAAGCCACACAGGCAAGTCACTGCCTAGACTGCAAGCTTCCCAGGTGAACCTTAACCTCGTGGGTAGTAGGACAGCCAACCAAGTGCTGATCCATTAAACCCCAAACCACGATATATTAGAAGCTACACACACCAGGTAACATGATCGGCTACAGCGGCCAATCCATCACACACGAAAAATATACGGAAGCTTACTCGAGCAAAGGTAAAGCACATGGAGTGGAAGGTCACACCACACGACCTCCACGAAACATAGTTCCACGTCAACACCAGAAAAAACTAGTATACGACGTACCACCACAAATCATTACCCACACAGGGTACAGGTACCTATTACCACAAGGTACCAGCACGGAAACCACAAGTAAATCATTGCCGTAACAAGGCACACCATAGCAAGCTAACCACATTTGTGGTGAGTCAACACTCACCAACCATAACTAAAACTGTGCTACCACTCGGGCACACCACAAGCCGCAACCGCAGTCACAACTGTGCCAACACCAGGGCACACCTCGAACGGGTCAAACCTCGACTATAAGTCATAAACTCACGAACCACAGCCAGTGGCAAAGCACGAGTCGGAAAGGAATGACGCCACCACACGGGAATGAACTACTGGCTGATCGGGCAGTATCGAACCCGGACAACACAACACAAGAACAACCTCTCAGTCTCACAGTCATAGACGAAAGGTCCAATTGCCGCTCCACGAGAACAAGTCAAACAACTGTGGAGACCAACCAACACCACACCTGTAGACATACAATTGCAGGTCCATTCCTGGCACCTCTAGGGTCTCTGGCCAGAGCAACCTAAAGTGAGGCACTGGAAAACAGGACTAACTGGGGACCAGCGTCGACTACTGGTGTCCGTACCCCCAACTATGAGCGCGCTACAAGCGACTGCACACCCACAAATACAAGCCGCTGCCCTACTGTCGTCTTTCCCTCAGCCGGACATACAACTCAAACACAGGAGTGAGGGTGTCCAGGAAGACGACATAGACCTCAACGGTACCACACTGTACTGGGACAAACCCCGAGCACAACAAACACACGTGCCTGGCTCACAAGAACTTGGGGTACCCGACTAGAGAGGCATTCCGGAATAGGCACCGGACCCCACATCGGCTAGCACAAATCACGATATATACACAAACACTTTCTATTACTAATTACAGTACATATATTAGGAATAGCTTGTTCCAATCACCTTGTGACTTACAAGCTAACCTACACAATCACACACATAAACATATTAATAATAACACCACAGCCTGTCATCGGTCACCTTGTGACAGTGGAGGTCACACTAGACACTGACATGATAATCACATAATAATTATACTTCACTTTACTAATCATCCATCCAGAATAATCTACAAAAGATCTAGAGGATCGAGGCTAGGTTCAGACGTGAACCTCATTGCCACAATACCACGAACTAACCATAATATTAATATATAATGAACACAATAACGTACGATGTGCCATGCACACCAAATCACAGGTACGACATTCAACCACATAGACACACGTGTACAATACATCAGCCAGGTGCACCACACGTCATTCACGTAAACAACATGTCCAACACATGGACAGCACGCTCCAAGAGTGCTACAGGTGCCAACGCACCACATATACTACGTAAACACCAAACCGATTACGTACATATCACATTAACCACATAAAACACGCCCACCTCGTGAGCAACACACTCCATGAGCGTAACAAGTGCACTGGCTCCATCTGTCATTGCCATGCACAACAAATACGAATAATCGTTTAATCACAACACTAAAAACATACCTGTCCAGACCTCTCAGCTGAGGTCGCGACAAGGGGCTAGGTCGCCTTCAGAACGCGACGCCCCGACCTGTCGCAATGGGAAACCCTATCGCGACGGGTCGGCCTGTCGCGACCTTGTCGCGACGGCAAAGTCTGTCGCCTTCACAGGTGCAAACCCTAATCCGGGAGGAACTCTACGGATTACCACTCCAGACCATTCAAACCATGCTTAATTCACGTTTTACATGCTTTAATGGATACCCTAGCATGGTAGCTATGGTTTATAAACTGGAAAACACATCAACCACACCATGCACACGATCCAAACATCAAAACAAGGTGGGTTCTCCCTACCTTTGCGAAGAACACGAACTCCAGGCGTTTCCCCCGCTCCGCACGACGTCCTCACGGCGAGAACACACCGAGAACTCCACGATGACCTCGAATAGCCAAGAAACCCCGCAGCAGCTCCCCCCCTAGTCGAGCAGAGCTTGTGGAAGCTCTGTTCCGCCGGGGTTCTTAAAAACAGCACAACGTTAAGAACGCGACGTAGCCCTACGTCGCTACTTGAACGCGACGTGGGAGGCCGTCGCCTTCACACTCTTGACGTCAGCAAACCACCCAACACACGATACTTGGCGCGATGCAGACGTCGACTCAACGGCGGCAACAGGAACGCGACCACCAGGGCTGTCGCGTTCAAAACGCGACGCATACCCCTGTCGCGTTCACAGGCAGAAAACCTGTGAGCGCTTTGGTCCCAATGGATGGCCCACCAAGCCACAACACGTGTAAACACCTGAAACACGTACTAATGGGCCACACATTGGCCACCAAACCCACTAAACCTAGATCCACGAGGATCCGGGAAAACACGCGACGTTACATTTAACTTCATCATATACACAGCTAACTTCGTCATATCCAAAGTCCACTTCCCCATATACAAAATCTACGCCATTTTGGTCTTGAACAGTCGAAGCTTAATTTCCTCATATATGAAGCTAACTTCATCATATCCGAAGACCACTTCGTCAAATATGAAGTCTGCTTTATTTTGTCTTGATCAGTCGAAACTTAACTTTGTCATATACGAAGCTAACTTGTCATATCCGAAGTCCACTTCATCATATACGAAGTCTACTTCGTTTCGATCTTGAATAGTTGAAGCTTAACTTCGTCATATCCGAAGTCCACTTTGTCATATACGAAGTCTACTTCGTTTTGGTCTTGATCAGTCGAAGCTTAACTTTGTCATATATGAAGTCTACTTCATTTTGGTCGTGATCAGTCGAAGCTTAACTTCAGCTGACAACATTATAACCTGGCAGTTGATTTGATACATCGATTGCTGTTCAACATCGATTGTCCTTTAACATCGATTATTAACCAACATCTATTGCTCCTTTGAAACATCGATTACCTTAAAACATCGATTGTTCCTTTGAACATCAATTACTAACCAACATCGATTGCTCCTTTGAACATCGATTACTAATCAACATCGATTGATCCTTTGAACATCAATTACCTTAAAACATCGATTGTTCCTTTGAGCATCGATTACCTTTAATCATCGATTGTTCCTTTTAGAATCAATTGCTATTCTATTCTACCGATTGCTCTTATATTTCTATCGATTCTTGTTACAAACATAGTTCTATATCAATTGCTGCCCGGTCCATATCGTTTATTGATTGTTTTATATCCATTGCCATATAGTTTTGGTGTGACTTTAATCAAATCTCTCCATAATTATTATTATTATTCCTATTTATTTAGGATTTTAAAAATTTAGGTTATTACACCCTCCCCCACTTAAAAGAATTGATCCCCAAATTCATATGATTTGACTACCAATCTATTATGAATATCTCTTCCCATCATCTCTCCCACTTAAAACTTTGCAATCAAGAATACGAAATTGGACTAAGGGTTTAGTGAAGGCACCTTGTCCACCTTCATTGATAGGATCTATATCCACCAGGGCTTGTAATCGTCCCTGGCGTGGAGGTTGGTTCTTCTTTACTAGACAATTGACGACATGATGCTGTTGACTTCCACATCGCAAGCATCTATCCAATTTCTTCCAACAATTTTCAACCTAATGCCCTGTCTTTTTACAAAATTTATAGACTTCGTTCCGCTCCACTTCCCTTTCACTCTTTTGTTATCTACGGTATGTCTTCCTTTATTGCCATTGGGATGCAGAACCCATTCTCTCTTCAATGCCTTCTTCATATGGATCTTTTCAAGATGTTCCATGGTGTCCTTTACTAATTGAGCTCTCAATACCATGTCTGAATATACTACAATATCTAGTGGAGCCAACTTTTCTTAGTAGATAGGCCTCAACCCATCTAAAAATCTCTTCGCCTTCATCTTTTCTGTACTCACCAAATGTGGTGCACACTGTGCTGGTCTATCAAATTGTGCTTCATATTCAGCTACGAACATCATTCGTTGTTTTAAATCTGCAAATTCCTTTGCCTTCTTCTCATGAATCCTTTTGGAGAAATATTTGGTGTTGAAAGTTCTAAAAATGCATCCACTCTATGTCTACGTTTGGTAAATGTCGACTGGCAGCTTCCCACCAAGCTCTAGCATCGCGATTCAGCTGGAAGGTTGCCAGAAGGACTTTCTCCTGCTCTGAACATGGCATAACTCTAAAGATTCGTTCCATAGCCTTCACCCAATTTTCAGATTCATTGGAATCTAGGGTTCTATTAAACTTAGGGGGTTCATTCGTTGAAAGTTCCCATATAAGTCACTTGCTCCATTCCTTACTCCCACTGAACCACATTATTAAGGGCTTGAGTTAACCTCTATACTGTCCTTTGCAATTCGCGCATTTGTGCATGCTCTCGGCCATCTTCTCTACTCTCCTACGAGAAATAACAATTAATCAAATCCTTCTTAAACTTAGGATGCTTATACATATAGTTAAGCTCCTAGCAAAACCCCAAGCTTTTACCCAATCTCACCAGGTGCCTAGCTTAATGGTGAATACAACGTATGGATCCTAGATCCTCACGATCAAGATTCCTATAGCTTAGGTTCACAACTTAACCTCGAATACATCCTAGGACTTAGGGTTTAGTACTCTGATACCACTCTATCACGACCTCGATTTTTAGCAGCGGAATTAGTCGGGAGCGCGACGAACAAATAAACATTCAGAAGCCATAGACAAATGACTAATATCAATAGGGCCATAATTCAATAATCAAACTATGTTATTCATCACAAGTGATTATTACAATCTCCAACGTCAAAATAAGACCATCTAATTACTATTATTCTCATCTATCTTTCAAAGGAAAACAAGATTACAATGATGACCAATCTTTCACTAACTAACTAAATAATGACTCTCTATGGTGTATGTCACGCTTGGCGCACAAGTCCCATCATTTAACATACTCCTTATTTTCATTATCTGAAAAGTTAGGAAGTAGGTATGAGCAAACTAGTCTAGTAGGATTTATATCTTGATGTGCGGGTAATAATATAAGTGATTAATGCTTTAAGAATTAGGCAAGCACAAGTGATAAGCTAAATCATAGGCATGATAGAATCGATGACAAGGTGTTAGCAGGATTTCAGGCAGACAGGAATGGGTCCAAACAACAGAATTTAGACTATCAATGTATAAGGTGCTTTTCACATGACGAGTAAGTACTTTATTTAGTCGAGTAATAACATGTAACAAAAATAACATAATTGAATAATAGCAGTGCAGTAGGAGAGCACTAACAAAACAATAGCAGTGCAGTAACAGTCAGAATAGTGGCAGTACAGTAATAGTGTAGTATGTCTGAATTAACAGACTAACAGTAACAATATAACAGTCAGATGTCTAGCTAAATTAGAATAGTCAGAACCGGTGCAAATGCCGACACCGTCATTAGCCCCTGCAGGTATTTTCAGGTGGCTCTCTACCCCCAAGACTAGATTGGAGCCCCTCGGACAGTCTCCGTGCCCTCAGTAGTATGCATTCAAGTCCAGTAGAGTCGCAAGACCCGTTATAGCACTAGACAGTTCAAAACAGTACAAAATAGTAGAAGCCACAACAGCTTAAAGGATCCCAAGAGGGTACTTTTAAGAGTTCAAGAATGTTATATCAGGATGTCCGAGAACATTAGTACGATCATGTCAAGGGATAATGTTCACTAGTAGTCCGAGATTATCATATCAAGGGTGAGTTTCAAGGGAAAGTACACGAACAAGATGGTCAAGGAGGTTCAAGACTATCAAGACAATAACAACGGTTTGAAGTATCATAATTACAAGTCATGAGAACATGATTTCATGAAACAATGGTTAATAGACTCACTCTGGATAGCACATGGCTGATCATTATTTCTTTTAGTTTCATAAACTTTAACGATTTTTTGACCATAAATGAACATGACGTGTACAGACGAAAGAGTTGGAGAACTCTAGGGAACTTCAAGATACAATCAGTTAAGTTTTGATGGGGAAAAACCCACAGAATACAGAGACAATCTTACTACGTTCGTAGGAAAATGATGGTACATGCAATATCCGTAAAACATATCCAATAAGGGGAGTCAAGACCTAGTAAGGATCACGGTAAGATAGCATGTAGACTCACATCGAACCTAGCATGTGCTCTTCCAGCTTTTATCGAAACATCATAATTTGCATTGGGGCATAAGAACGATGAGACAACGTCAAGGATAATATGGTCAGTAACTTCCATTTTGACGTTGGAATCATATTCATGTAGATGGCATTTTAACATGTGGTTTATGGCTTTTAAAGCACGGACGTAGACTGAAACCCACACTGACAGACTAGAAAGATGACGCAACTCGCTTGCTTGATCTATTCCCTGAATCTAGGGTTCCTTGAGTTAAAACTATAAATGAAAAGAAATTATTGGAAACGGAACAGTAGATAGATCTATGGCGTTTGTTGACCCAGTTCCATCAGATGCAAGAAAACAACCTGATGCTCTTTACATGTTCGATGAAATCAAGATAATAGGAACACACAAGACTGGACTTAAAGAACTTACAGAAAGCATACTCTAGATTTAGGTTGTTGCCCGAGATTACCAACCTTTGATCATTCCTAGAAAATCTTCTGCACGACGAAGCAGAATGGGGTTTGGGGAAGAAAGCTTCAGTCAAGCAATCTCCTCCTTCTCTGGTGCTCTAGGTATTCTTTCGCAAGTCTTTTAGCAAGTTGGTAACTCACCTTCAAGGGCTAATGATGAGTATTTATAGATTTAGAATTATCAAAGTCCTATCGTAACTGGAAAGTGGAGTACCAGTTTTATCTTGATCCCTTCCATGCCTGGAGGATTCCCGTCCCAATAGACTGAGAAACCTTTAGAAACTCTCTTTATATGGGCACAAATTTGGATTAATATGAAAGTCTTGTTGATGGTTAAACCTCTAGGTTTGCAGTTGCCTAACCCTTGTAGGAGTCATATTAGGTTCAAGAACTTCCAAAGAAATCGTTTCCGTAACAGGTATTCCTATTTGGTTTAGTTCTAGGGATCGGGTTCGGAATCCACTATTGGATTTAGTCACGTTTCTATGGTCTGTACTTTCCTTTTCATTATTGGATATATAGTTAACACATGTTTTATAGTCTAGAAGATAACTGGTAACTTCGTCATATACAAAGTCATACACAATTTAGTCATAAGCAGTCGAAGCTAACTTCATCATATATAAAGCTATCTTCGTCATATCCAAAGTCCACTTCGTTTTAGTCTTGATCAATCAAAGCTTAACTTCATCATATACAAAGCTAACTTCATCATATCCAAAGGCCACTTCGTCATATATGAAGTCTACTTCATTTTGGTCTTGAATATTAGAAGCTTAACTTAGTTATATACGAAGCTAACTTTGTCATATATGAAGCTAACTTTGTCATATCTGAAGTCCACTTTGTTATATACGAAGTCTACTTCATTTTGGTCTTGAACAGTTGAAGCTTAACTTCGTCATATATGTAGCTAACTTCGTCATATACGAAGTCTACTTCGTTTTGGTCTTGAACAGTCGAAGCTTAACTTTGTCATATACGAAGCTAACTTCGTCATATACGAAGTCTACTTCGTTTTGGTCTTGAACATTTAGAGCTTATTTCATCATATACGAAGCTAACTTCGTCATATCCGAAGTCCACTTCGTCAAATACGAAGTCTACTTCGTTTTGGTCTTGATCAATCGAAGTTTAACTTCGTCGTATATGAAGCTAACTTGTCACGCCTCGACGCGGAATATCGAAGCGCGAAGGCAGTTGCAAGAAAAGGTATAGAGCGAATACTAGACATCAAACCATTGCACATTGAATAATACTAAAGCAAATCTTTCTCATTAATAACTTTTCAAATGTCTAGTTACAACCACTAATATCAGAGCCATTCTATAGGGCCCAATTACATTGCAATAAAGGAAATAACTAACTACAACTCTAAGATAACGTAATGACTCGAGGGTACTCCTGGCTTCACTCTTGGTCATCCCTTCCTCGTGAGTGTATGTGTCATCCTCGGTCTCACCTGAGAACACAACATCAAATAACGTAGGGTGAGCGATAACACCCAGTAGGACTTAAATCTCAGGCTCAAGCAGGCTTTAAATAATTAACACATTTAATGGCAGAGTATCTAAAGGTAGCAGGTACAAGAGAGTCAAAATATAGCAAGAGATAGCACAACAGGTAACGGGATAGCACAATAGCACGAGATCGAGTATAGTTTCCAAAAATAGCACAAGTATCGAGTATAGCACGAATAGCAGGATGGCCATAACACAACTAGCACAAGTATAATAATAACACGACGAGTATAGCACTTGTTTGTCATTCTAGACATTGAGAGAGTATAGCACGTTTTGTGTTTTGATTGTCATATAGATAGTCGAGATAGATAGCACTTGAGTGTAATGCCAAACACTCTGATCATTTAACTCCCATGGGCACTAGCACTTTCGGCGCACATCCCAGGACCAGATCGGGCCCTTTATATATTGCCAGGCATTGGTTATATTGTATCTTTAAACAATCAGTCAATGGCCAATATAGAGTACCAAGAATAGTTAAGGCACTAGATGGATAGACGAGATAGTAGAGAGAACGTGAATAGACAAGCGAGTAGAGTATAGATGAGAGCTAAGGGTACATCACGTAAAACAATGAGTAAACAGGCGATAGTAACAGTTGCACAACACGCGCACGTCGTATTGGCAGTCAGGTGGAATTCACGATCTTCCCGCTGGCCATGTTATGCACAAGTCCAGAGGTCCGATGTGATTCAAGGTAAGAGCGAACTTCTAATAGCCGTTTGGATCATATCGATCCCTAAAGGTGTAATGGGTGTTAGGGTACAACTGGCTCGTCGACCATGTGGGAATCCATGATCAGAGGAGACTTACGGAGGCCTTGTGGAAGGGTTCACTAGTCTGGCGAAAGGAATATCCGACGGAGAGTTCACCACAAGACAAGTAAAGTGTGTATATAAAACAGGTGCTCGACGTTCTAGAGGAATCCTAGAACAGTGGAGCATCGATATCGGTATATAAACAACGCAAGAAATGAATACAAGTCCTTTAAAATAGGGCAATTAATATACTTTATTACAATAAATTACCAGATACATTATGAGATATTTTATGCCAGATTCCAGCCATATATGGATGGTTCATGTGTGTGCATGTGTAAGAGAAATCATAGATAGAAAAGAAGTCGTGAATATGTATTTTAAAGCATTCAATATAGCTCCATTTTAAAACAGGTGTTTTTACTGCGTGTATGACTGTTAAAAAGGCGTAAGAATTTTGTAGAAAGTGAGAGCAATAAATTTATGGGTTTTCATAAAAAATCTTGTGAATGCGACGTAGGCCAGTAAGGGTCGCGACAGGTTAGGGCAGATGGCGACAGGGGCCTGAAAGGGTCGCGACAGGGCTGCCAGGACAGAATGCCAGAATGCGACGTAGGGTACTGTCGCGTTCAGAACGCGACAAGGAAAGCGTCACAACGGGCTTGAGAACGCGACCTATCGGGCCGTCGCGTTCTCAGGTCCATGGCCTGAGTCTGACAGAGTTCTGCTCTATCTTGAATTGCGGTCCAGAAATATCAGATTTTGATACAGGGTCGTTCAGAAAATCATAACTACTTGTATACACGATGAAAAAACATGAAACCAGTGGCAAATGAAACTAGACATGCGAGAGTACTTCCAGTAAATAGGAATTAGAGAGAGAGCATGGTTTGAACATGGTTTGAGCATGAACAATAATGAGTAACATAGAACATGATACAGAGAACAAAATTGATTTAATTCGAGCAACATGCTCAACAAAATTAGGGCTTTCAGGGGCAAAAGATCCCTAACAACATGAAGTGTCTATAGTAAAAAGTTCGTAGCATGGGATCAAGTGTACATGGAGATATGATTCAAACATGATGACTCGGAGTTATCATGTTTGCAGAACTTCTAAAATCAAAAACAAAAGATTGGCTCGATGAAAAATTATGAAACAAGAGGGCTTTTGTTCCTGGTGATTGGAACCACCTATAGATGAATTTGATTTAGTTTTTGCTTGTGAGAATGCCTACCTTTGACTCGATTTGTCTTCTAGGGTTAAAATCTCCAAGAACGAGGAAGAAGCTCCAAGAACTTCTTCTCCCCACGAGATCCTCTCCTCCTTGGCCTCTTCTCCACGCCCAACAACCCTTGGCAACGAGCTAGGGTCGGCCAAGAGGGTTTAAGAGATGTATTTATGCATATATGGGTTCTATTCCTACTTCTATTCTAATTGCTCTTTAATTACGAGATTTCCTAACTCCAACCTTCCTTTATTGCTTTCCAACCTCTATTTAGGTTAGGATGGGATCTAAATTCGTGCTAAATCATAAGGGGTAGGCTTAGGAATCCAATTCCAACTCATATTGCCTCTTTTAATGCTTAAAGAGTCCTTTTCTATTTAGGAGATATTAAGACTCCGAATTTAGGGTATTTTCTTTTTATTTACTATTTGTAAATTCATATTTTGACCCAATAAGTTCTAGAGGATCCATTAAGCAAAACCCATTACTCTTTTCCATTTAATGGGTTTTATTTAATGCTCTTTTCATTGAATATCCCTTTAGCTGAGTTTTTAATTTATTATTTAAATTTTTTATTTTTCTCAAAAATTCAGGTTGCTACAAACTTCGTCATATCTAAAGTCCACTTCATCATGTACGAAGTCTACTTTGTTTTGATCTTGAACAGTCGAAGCTTAACTTTGTCATATCCGAAGTCCACTTCATCATATTTGAAGTCGACTTCATTTTGGTCTTGATCAGTCGAAGCTTAACTTCGTCATATATGAAGTCTATTTCGTTTTGGTCGTGATCAGTCGAAGCTTAACTTCGGCTGATAACATTATAACTTGGCCAGTCGATTTGATACATCGATTGCTGTTCAACATCATTTGTCCATTAACATCGATTATTAACCAACATCTATTGCTCCTTTGAACATCGATTACCTTAAAACATCAATTGTTCCTTTGAACATCGATTACTAACCAACATTGATTGCTCCTTTGAACATCGATTACCTTGAAACATCGATTACCTTAACACATCGATTGTTCCTTTGAGCATCGATTACCTTTAATCATTGATTGTTCCTTTGAGCATCAATTTCTATTCTATTCTATTGATTGCTCTTATATTTCTACCGATTGCTGTTACAAACATAGTTCTATATCAATTGCTGACCAACCCATATCGATTATTGACTGTTTTATCCATTGCCATATAGTTTGGTGTGGCTTTAATCAAATCTCTCCAAAATTATTATTAATATTCCTATTTATTTAGAATTTTAAAAATCCAGGTTATTACAAGCAACTTGTGGACTTCCATAATAAGCCCTAGCTACTTCATCTAAAGGATGATCTGACATAGCACCTTTTTGATTTATCTCCACCTCCAGAGGTTTATCAATAACTGAAGATTGTCTCTATTGATAGGTGTAGCAGCATTAGAATCTGCTACTATCTCTCCATCCTCCAGATCATGATGGAGCGGATTAAAAGCATTACTAAGTGGCACTATTGTAGACACCCCAACAGTTTTATGATTTCCCTTTTGCACAATATGCCTACCTTGGTTCTGCTTAGGACCTCCTTGATAGGTATAAGCTTCTAAACTTCTTCAGAATAGCTTTCTCCCCTGGCCTTCTTTTTACATGAATCTACCTTATACTCAATTCTTTTATAGAAAGAGCAAATCATAGGAACTCAAAGATAGTTAACAGGCTGTCGAAAACCCTCATTACCACCACATCTTATCCATATTCGTTCACACAGGGGTTTAGCAATATTAACATCCACACATACAAGCGCCTCCCCTTCTGTGTCCAAGCAAGGGTGGGGTCATGAATGCAAAGCACCATACCCAGGTTGCTGGCTATGGATTTTAGGTAATCTTCAATATATAAGTTAACCAATAGATTAGGAAACCCTACCCAGATAGGTATCAACATAGGGTCTATAATAAAATAAAAAGGGATTGACCAGTAGAAGAACTTTGACGTACAAGTTCTTTTGCACAAGAACTATCAAGAAGAAGTCCTTAAATCTTAAAGCACATGCCACAGGTTGAGGATGCTTAGGATAATATTGTGCTTCAATGCTAACCGCTCTGACAAGCAAGCCTTGATATCAGGTATCGATGGTGTTGCCCAGCTAGCTAGCCCAGAGGGGGGGTGAATGGGTTATTAAAATTTCGATCTCTGATTAAAACCTGTTTACTGAAAGGATTACCCAACTTAATAACAAGGTTAGAGTTAGAGCAAATAAGACAACAATCACACAAAACACATCCATAAGACATAAGGATTTTTATCCTGGTTCGGAACTCCTCTCCACAGGAGACCTACGTCTAGTCCCTGAGCAATGCCTCAGGATTTCACTACCAAGGGTACAATCCCCCTCAAGGATCCTTACACCCAGCCTCAACTGGTCTTCCTTCAACCTGAAGGGAAAACAACCACCCTGGATACCACCAGGTCTTCCTTCGTCCAGAAGGGAACACAACTAAAGAAGAGAAGGTGTAGGAACAGGCTTCAGACTCTAGCTTGACCAGCTACAAGCTGAAGCTACCAAGGCCGAGAGAGAAAGAGATTTAACAAGGTTTTCTCTCCAAGGACTACACAAGCTCTCACAAATAAAATCTCCTTTTGATCACTGAGAGCTAAGAGCTAAGAACAAGGTTGGAGTGGAAGCTTCGCTCTTGTTTCAATCTTCTAAAGACTCGAAGAGATGGTGTTCTTTCTTTTCGAATTGCAAGTGTTGTTCTTCTTTGTCTTCTCGGTCTTGAGTCTTATTTAAACTTCAGATTCAAATTTGAACGTTGAAGTATCCGTTGTCTCTTATCCTGGTGTACGTTAGACTGGTCACCAAGGAAGTTTCTGATCTTCAGTCTTTTATCCTTTAGTACACGCTAGAGAAATGTTTTAGAATCTTGTATCTTGTATCCAACGTTGTACAGATGAGTCTTGTCAGATGTCTGCAAGCATATCAACAATAAATAGAGGACAGCTAGGACTGCCGTCGATTGTTAGTTGCAGATGGAACAGATATTGCAATATATAGCAAAGCTCCTTTCTGTCTAAAAAGTACGTAGACAGAGTAGCATAAAAATGGAAGATATTGTCTGCATGCATGGGAGATACGATCAGAGAGCATTTAATGCGTAGCAGTCAACAGACGAGATATGACTTTGACTTTTCAACGCTATTAAAAAGCATTATACTGATACCGCAAGAAATTCGATATAAATAATCCTGATGCCTTCATGACTTATGAAATCGTTATGCGATAACAGACAAATCGTTATGACAGAGCATTATCACATTGTAATGATAAAATCGTTATGAGTTATAGCAAGTCGTTATGAACACTTATCAGTCGTTATGAACTGTAAAGAAATCGTTATGAACTCTAAAGAAATCATTACAGCAATCAAGTCGTTACGAGTTTCAAAGAAATCGTTACGAGAAGTCTTAAAAAATCGTTGCACAAAGTAAATCGTTATGATAATCAAAGAAATCGTTACGAGAATCGAAGAAATCGTTACGAGAACTAAAGAAATCGTTATGCCTTAGAAAGTCGTTGCGAGTTCTAAAGAAATCGTTACGAGGTCTAAAGAAATCGTTACGGCTAGAGAGTCGTTGCGAGTCTAAAGAAATCGTTACGAGGTCTAGAGAAATCGTTACGGCTAGAGAGTCGTTGCGAGTTCTAAAGAAATCGTTACAAGGTCTAAAGAAATCGTTACGACAGTCAAGTCGTTACGGGTTCTAAAGAAATCGTTACGAGGTCTAAAGAAATCGTTACGACAGTCAAGTCATTACGGGTTCTAAAGAAATTGTTGCGATGTCTTAAAGAATCGTTGCGATATCGATTTGTTTTGAATTTTTCAGTCAGAGAGGAAATCGTTCTGCTTATCAAAGAAGTCGATACAAAGACTTGGACAGAATGTGAGATGAGACTTACCTGATTGTCTTGAACTTTCATTTTTCTTTTATTTCCTGTTCTCAAGGCTCAAGTAATCCATTAGTACTATTTTGTTAATCATCAAAATTAATATATAAATAAATGAATATTTATTATGGGGACAGTTTGGTCATCAATCTCCCCCTTTTTGATGATGACAAAATATACTAAACATCATACAAAAATTAAACATGTTTTTCATAATGACTTTAGTTTTCTCCCCCATTTTGTCATTAAGCAAAAAGATAGGCTGTGAGACAAAGAAGAGAGATCATTGTATTAAGTATGAGAAAGGTAGTACAAGGGGATAACAGGAGGCATGTTGTGAGATGACAGCCCATGCCTTGATCTCAAGGTCTTCAAACGTTTGTTGGAAAACCCCAGAAGCAACTGAGAAATTGGGACCCATGGATGGGGTGGCCCTTTGAATGTACAAAGTCCGTTGCTGATCCAGGAATTCTGCATATTGATCTGGGTCCAGAATGAATCTGAAGTAAGTGCTTTTTCCGAAGCTGGCACGATGGAGGAATCTATCCAAAGAGATTGGATAGAAGATCTTCTGATCTAACAGATCCTGCTTCAGAGCGAAGAAGGCTGTGTACTAGCTGCCCACTGAACATAGATCTCTTGAATTGGATTTATGGAGTTGAGATCCATGAAGGCTTTGGCTGAGAGAGAGGGCTTATCTTGATGAAACAAGGAACTGTTGATGGCCTCTAACTGAAGGTTGGTTTCCTTGTAGATGATTGCCCATAAGGGGGGAGTAAGCCTTTCACACTCAGAAATGAGTGGAGCCAAAACCTGAGAGGAGATGAGGCCCACATGGAGAAAGGCCAAGGAGAAGATAGTGGATGCAAAGAGGAAGACGGAGCATGGATTTTATCGGCATGGATTTGGCATTTGACACACCTACGAACGTAGGCAGCACAGTCTTCTTCTAAGGTTGGCCAGTAGTAGCCCTGCCTAAGAATCTTTTTAGCCAACATCTGACCATTCACATGCCCTCCACATTCACCGGAGTGGGATCCTTCCACCACTTCCAAGCCACTTTATCTGTCACACATCTAAGGAGCTTTCCATTTAGAGCACGTCTGTAAAGCACTTCACCAATGAGGGTGTACTTTAGCGCCGCCCTACAAATAGCTCGCCTATCCTCTGCTTCAGCTTCTTCTGGGAGGGTACCGTCTCTACAATATTGCTCAATCTCATGGTACCATGGCCTTCTTCTATCAATTTCCTAATTCAACCAGCAATAGCTCCTTTGCCTCCTTCTTCTCTGCCTTCAAAACTAGAGAGCTCATAAGGTTCAAGAACCAAGGATCCTGAGTGGAGGGAGCTTCTAACCTTTGAACAGTTATAGTCTCAGCACTACGACTGAGAGGGAAGGAGAGAGATGAAGCTAACGATGCCAGAGCATCGGCCAGAATGTTCTGAGAGCGAGGAGTATGGATGTAGATAAGTTGACGGAATGCTTGGCCAGGAGCGTGACCAGATCTTGATAAGGCTTGAGCTTAGGGTCACGAGTGCGATAGGTAGAAAGAGCTTGCCAAAGGACGAGTTGAGAATCTCCTATGATCTTGAGGTGACGCGCGCCTAGGAGGTAGGCAAGCTTAAGACCGGCTAGCAGAGCCTCATACTCGGAGATATTGTTGGTGGCGTAGAACTAGAGTTGATAAGCCAAAGGAATGGTGACCCCTTCTGGGGTGAGCAAGACAGCACCTATGCCCCGTCCCCTAGAATTGAGAGCTCCATCGAAGTGGAGTGACCAGAAGGGATCATGAGAGACAAGTGATAGGTTTTCATCGGGGAATTCCTCTTGAACCGTATCACTATGAGGAAGAGGGAGGTGAGCAAGGTGCTCAGCAATGGCATATCCCTTTATGGCTTTCTGAAAAAAAAAAGGAGATATCAAACTGAGAGAGGAAACTTTGCCAGCGTGCCAATCTGTCGGCGAGGACTGGCTTTTCCAGGAGATACCTAATAGGTCCATTCTAGAAATAAAACTCACCTTATGAGCTAGGAAGTAGTGCTTCAATTTCTGCACTACCCAGACTAGCGCTGCACAGGTTTTCTCCATTGTGGTGAGTTTGAGCTCGGCAGGATTAAAGAGCCTAGATAAATAGTAGACTGCCCTTTCTTTGCCGGATTCGTCATGCTGAGCAAGAAAGCTCCTAGGGAGTCCTCAATTGTTGACAGATATAGGATTAAGGGTTTCCCAGGGATAAGTGCCTGAAGCATGGGCGGATTCATAAGAACTCTTGAGCTCATCGAAGGCCTCTGGGCACTTATCGTTCCATTCAAAATTGACTCCTCCTCTCAACAGTTCGTAGAAGGGACGGTACCTTTGAGAGTGCTGAGATATGAATCTCCTTATGAACTGCAGTTGACCAATCAAACCTCGAAGTTCAGATATGTTCTTAGGAGGAGGCATCTCATTGATTGCCTTGGCCTTGTGCGGGTCTATCTGGATCCCCCGTTACTAACTATGAAGCCTAGAAATTTTCCTGAGAAACCCCAAACACACACTTTCTGGATTCATCTTCAATTGATATTCCTGCGCGCAACGAAACACTTTGGCAAGCACGGAGGAATGTTCACTTCGGGTCCGAGACTTCACCACGATATCATCCACGTAAACCTCAACATCGATATGTATCATGTCGTGGAAGATAGACAACATTGCTCTTTGATAAGTGGCGCCGGCGTTCTTTAGTCCAAATGGCATGACCACGTAGCAATATGTTCCCCATGGGGTGGTGAAGGAGGTCTTTTCTTGATCCTCCGGGGCTAGACGAATCTGATTGTAGCCGGAATACCCATCCATGAATGATAGAGTTTCGAACCCTGCTGTATTATCAATCAAAACATCCAATGATGAGGTAGCGGGAAATCATCCTTTGGACATGCCTTATTCAAGTCCCGGAAGTCTATGCAGATACGCACTCTTCCGTACTTCTTCATCACCGGGACAATGTTCGCCACCCACAAAGGATAGAGGACTACACGAATGAACTGGCTTTGTGTAGTTTATCAATTCCTCTTTCATTTTCAAAGCTATGTGGGGGAGGAATCTTCTTAGCTTCTGTTTAATGGCAACTGCCCCTGGCTTCAAGATCAACCTATGCTCTACCAATTGGGGTCAATGCCGGGCATATCATCGTAGGACCAGGAAAATGAATCTTGAACTCCCTTAACATCTCTATGAGCTCTTCTTCTTCTTCGGGAGGGAGATTAGAGGCTATGGTTAGGAGCCTGGGGTCCTCTTTCATTCCCCGTTTACCTCTTTGGTGGGTTCATCTACTGCCGAGGTAGGTTCACGAATTTCCTCATGCCACTTACATACATCTTGGCAGCATCCTCCATCTCACAATCCCCTTCATCTGATGGGTCATCTTTGGCTAGAATCTCGTATACTCCAAATTCATCATCCAGCCCTACCTCCAAACACAGATCCCCTATGTTCAGAACCATTGCCTCCTAGACGAACTCTTCAACAGCTAGAAGAGCGCCACACCTATGTACTAAGTCCAACAGATTCTAGGGTATGCCACTACCCTTCTTCTTCCTAGACGGGGACAGGGACTTGCAAGGATCTACCCCTGGACTTAAACTAAATTTGATATTATAGGAGGCTCTGGAGAAGTGTCCAGAGGTTTATTGGAACGGAAAACAAAGGGGCGGCAGGGCCGCGAAGGTCCTCCGATGGGACTGGAGGAGGAAGCGGACCACCCGAGCTCAGGGTGCCGGCAACAGAATCGGGGTGTAGGGGAACAGAAGGCCCCTCACCCGAATCGCCCAAAATGGCCATGTCTGGCCACCAGGTGAAGGCGCAAATTGAGCGAAAGAAGGACGGCGATCGCTGCCGGGGAGCAGATGTGACAGGGATCGCCGTTGAGAGTAGGGCGTGAAAGGTGACAGGGATCGCCGTCGAGAGGAATAGGGGGTGACGGGGATCGCAGTCGGGGGCAGGAGAAAGCAGGGAGGTGACGGGGATCACTGTCGGGAGCAGGAGAAAGTAGGGAGTTGACGGGGATCGTCGTCGGGAGTAGAAGCAGGAGGAGACGGGGATCGCCGTCTGGGGAAAAGGAAGACACAATTTTTTTTTTGTTTTTTTTGTTTTTTTTGTTTTTAGGGAAACATTAAACTAACTCGGGAGGCTTCGGGAGAAGGACAGAATCGAGCCATTAAAGAGGATGGTGAAGAGGTCGAAGGACAGAGTAACGCTTCTACAACGTCGGGGGAGAATTGGAAAATGAAGAGGAGGGGATAAGGGAAAAAAATGGAATTTGCAGATAAAGATGGATGAAACAAAACGACTGGGAAACCGGGAAAACCTTGGCCAGAGCTCCCTTGTTGATTCGGTTGAACTGACCACTTCAATTTCCTTACCAAGTCCAAGCAACTGTCGCTTGGTGGTGGTTGCTGATGCTGATACTGCCACTTGAGACTGTGATGTTCCCTCCTTGCTGAACAAGCGGTTGAGCCTTCCATTCCTGGCTCTTCTATCTCGGCTTCTGGTGCAGAAATGCTGCATCCTCTTTGAACAGCAAACTAAATGCAGAGATCAGATCTTCGATATCTGACTCTTTGGTTTCTGCCTCTGTCCTCTTCTTCTTGCTAGGACGCTGTGCTTCTAGGGCTTGATATGCAGAACTCGGTATTTCTTTCACCATAGTGTTATATCCTGGCTGTACAGGTCCTCTGACGAAGTGATCATAAAGTGTCCAAACAAGAGGTTGCTGATCTGACTGTGAATGGGATGTGGATGCTGCCCATACCGCGTACCCCAAACCATGCTTCGTGGATTTCCTCGTGCCAGTGACAGTTCTGACTCGGCCTTGGAGGTGAGCACCCAACCCTTTTCCAATCTGGTAGCCAATTCTGAACATGATATCCCATCCTTTTGCATTCGCTGACCCATCCTTCCTGACTGCTGCTACTGTTGGGGACACAATTGGACGGTTGGAGGAGAAGGTATATGCCAGGGGTAGTTCACGTCAAGTAGAAATGACTGGTTTATTGGATGGCCAGACTGAGGGCAAAATTCTTTCAACCGCTTCTATGGTGTGGGTTGTTGTTACACTCTTGACCTTGACTATCCTTCCTTGAAAGGGAAATTTCAAACATTGATGAGCTGTGGAAGGCACTGCCCCTAGTGACTCGATCCACGGGCGTCCCAGAATGGCCTTATAAGTGTGATCGATGTCCAATACATAGAAGACCTGTTGAAACAGGTGGTGTTGTTCCCTTCATGTGAAGGAAGACCTGGGGTTCCAGGGTGTTGTTCCCTTCGTGTGAAGGAAGACCAGCCGGGGTGCTGGGTGTTATAGCATCCTTAAGGGGGACTGTACCCTTATTAGTGAAATCTTGAGTTGTTGCTCAAGGACTGGACGTAGGACTCCTATGGAGAGGAGATCGAACCAGGATAAATCCTTGTGTAGTGTGATTGATTGCTTTGTGTTGTTATTTACTTTAACTAACTCTAACAACCATTGAAGTGTGTCTTGTGTGAACATTTTTGTGAACAGGTTTAGGTTATTCAAGATTTTATGATTCCCATTCACCCCCCTCTAGACTTGCTAGCTAGGCAACATATGAATCAATGTCACTGAATACAGAAGATGGTCACCCTATAGAAGTCAATTGTACTTGAAGATTTGAAGGGTAACTCAAAGTAAGTATAGAAGTAAATTGGATGATCCTTAGAGCTAATGTGGTAGAAACCAAAGAGAATGAGGGACACAACTTGCTAGGCTAATAGTATAATGAAACAATAGGAATTGAACAAGGAAAGGTGCTGGAATGCTGGACAAAACAGGGTATGTCGACAGCCAGAAAGTGGCTATCGACAGGTGCATGCATCCAAAACCAATTTCTGGAGTTTGGACAGAACCTGTCGACAGGCCTGGTTTGGCTGTCGACAGGTCATGTCCATCTGTCGATAGATGAGAGCCATCTGTCAACAACTACTGATTTTTTAGAAGCTTTGGGGTTCTGGAAGCTTGAGGCCTGTCGACAGGTGATCCCCATCTATCGACAGCTGCAAGATCCACTTCCAGAAATGGATCTACAACCACTCTAAGGACCTTTTCAATGATACCTATGAATCCAAACATGAATAATAACAACTAGAAGGATTTGTTTACAGTCCCAGATACTACCTTACATGGAAGATAAAATTAATGCATGAGGAAAACACAACCTAAACATAGGTGGCTAGAAACTTAGAGAAACAAGGTACTGGAAGAACAAATCCTCTAAACAATGGTTACTTGCATTCAATAAGAAGACTTCTACAAATATACATGCTAGAACATGTTTATAGAGGATGAACACACAACTCTAAAGGTGTTTATGGAGTCAGAATCTGCATTTTTGGAACTAGAAGAAGAAGAAGAGGTGAAGGAGTAGCTGCAACTTTAAGAGCATTAGTAAATTTTTCTTAGATGTGCTTTCAAATAGTCGCTCCATATTAATTTCATGTGCCATGAGAGAATCCATTAAGTTATCAATAGAAAGATTGGTTAATCATGGGCTTCTTCAATAGCAGTTACTTTAGGTGTCCATGAAAGAGTTAAAGACCTAAGTATCTTTCTAACGGTTTCTTCATTTGAGAGAATTTTACAAGAGAATTTAAACCTACTACATGTTGAAAATCTATTATACATAGTAGTTATGTTTTCGTTAGGAAGCATTTTAAATTGTTCGTATTGTGAAACAAGAATATCTATCCTAGTTGTTTTACTTTATCTATTCCTTCATAAGTATTTGCACTTTATCCCACATTTCTTTAGCAGATTTACATGCAGATACTCTACTGAATTCTTTTAGATAAAGCGCAACATAGATAGTTTTTAGCCTTGAAGTTTAAAGATAATTTAATCTTATCTGCTGCTGTAATGGCAGTGGTGCCTTCAGCAGGAACAATAACGAATCACCTACCTCAATTACCTTCCATAGATCAAAGTCTGTGCCTCGAATGAAGCATTCCATCATCATCTTCCAATATTGGTAATCCTCTCCATTGAAGAATGGAGGTTTGTGACTTGACTTGACCTTGACATATCTTTAGCATGTTTGCTACTGGAGATGATCGTTGGATCTTCTTGATTGATCAGAGAACCTCACTCTGATACCACTTATTGGCCCTTTTGGTATGGCAGCAAGCTAACCTAGAGGGGGGTGAATAGGTTTTCTGAAATCTGAAACAGAAACTTAAACACAGAAAATTGTCACTTGAAAATTTGGTTAGTTTAGTGTGATAAAGAGTAGCAATGCGGAAGCAATAAACAATCACACAAAGGACACAAGGAAATTATCCTGGTTCGGCCCTTCCCACATTGAAGTCCTACGTCCAGTCCCTAAGCAACCTCTTGGGATTTCACTAACAAGGGTGCAGTCCCCCTCAAGGACACTACAACACCCAGCACCCCAGCTGGTCTTCTTCTCTTTTCCGGGCAAGAAGGCAACACTTCTTTTACAGGTCAAGAAGCTAACCTCCTGGTACAAACCCCAGTGCGGTTATGCTAGACACAAACCCCTAGCTAGGTTCTACACTGTATACAGTCCTACAGCTGGACAGAAATCTTTCTTAAAAAAGAAAGATCAGACCGAGAGCTATTACAATATGAACACTAAGAACACTAGCTCACAGTCACAAACTCTCCCCCAAAATTACAATGAGGACAGAGAGAGAATGAAGAGAGAGGGAAGGAGCTTGAAGGCTTGAATGCTTGAGACGCTTTTGATTGCTTCTTCTTGGC
>CM024755.1:143027060-143063611 GCA_014218235.1 Colocasia esculenta | reverse complement strand
CCATGGTCGGATGTTCCCCGATGATTTTCAGTTGTTATGACGACCGGGAGGTCGTCGGTCGCTAATGACCCGTATCAATAAGTATTTTGTTTAGATGGAAGTACAATGGGTAAGCGCAATGCTTCAAAAACTTGGGTCACTGGTAATGCTGTTTTATTCAGACCGCAATATAGTAAGTGACATATTTTCAGAATATACGCTTTAACTATTTAACACAGGGATGTAGGTGCAAACCTCAAAGCTGTAAAATAGCCCTCTTATATGTATATTTTATAATTCATCGATAACTACTTATAAGTATGGTATTATATAGTTATAAGATCCAGTGACTTGAAAAAGTGAAACGGAGCCCACAGTGAGAAGATGTATATATATATATATATATATATATATATATATATATAAAATTTATAAAGGTTTACTTGTAATACTTTCCTTGTGAGGAGTGATGACTACCGTAACGGTTGGATCGAGCGAGCGCCAGCGTGGGGGAGAACAGATTAAGAAACCAAGAACAAGTTCCACTCCGAGTCGAAGTCGGATTCGGATCAAAAGTAGATATCTGGGTCGGAGAGTCCTAATAAGTTGTAACAACAAGAACAGTACTTTCCCGATCTTTGGGTACCCATTAATACCCTGTTTCATCCTTTTCTTACCCATGGCTATATATTATATCCTCCTCTGTACAAAAACAGAGATACGATACGAAATTAACAAAAAAACAAGTCAACCATCACCGAGAATAAAAAGAAAATCAAGTTTAAAAGAATATCAGGAAAAAAGAAACTGTGATCTGTATGCATTCATGAAACGGAAGGAAAAAAAAGAGATATAACAAAGAGTACTGATCCGCACATATTTGTTACATGACAAAGAATTCACACGAGAGAGAGAGAGAGATGAGAGAAGTCGATTGGAGAGTAATACAAAAGCTGTTCCTCTCATCCTGTTAATTCAGCTAGCCTCCGTCACCTGGCGGCGGCAGAGCGGGCACTCCGCCTTCTGCAGCAGCCACCTTCGGACGCAGTCCCTGTGGAAGGCGTGGGAGCAGGGCAGCCACCGTCTCTGCCGTCGCGGCATCCCCTCCAAGCAGATGGCGCAGCACTCTTTCTCCGCCTCCGCCTCCTCCTCGTCGTCATCATCTATGCCTTCTGCTCCTGCACTACTGCCCCAACCGGCCAGCTCGTCGCCCGCGCCATCGGTCTCCAACCACGCAGCCGTCGGTGGCGATCCCAGCTGCTGCTCGCCGTCGTTGTCCCCCATCGTTTCCTCCTCTAATGTTATACTCACGTGGACGGTCACCCGGACGTGGGTCGAGAGCGGCGGCGGCACCCCACACCCCAGGGCCCACGCGGCGACATCCCGAACGTAAGACCGCACCGTCCCCATCACTAGTCGCAGCGCCGCGTCCGGCAGGCCAACGTACCCCATTGCCTGCACCATGTCGAAGAAGACCGCCCGATCGTTCGGCGGGGACAGGAGGTGGCTTGCGTCGTGCACGCTGTCGGGCAGATGGACGACATCGTCGGACCAGGGGCGGCCGTCGGGGAGGAACCGGTGGATGTACAGCTCCCGGTGGAGGCCGAGCGAGGGTGGAGGCGGCGGCCACCAGCGGCCCCCGGCGACGAGGGCATGAGGGCGGTGGGAGAAGGAGGAGACTTGGAGGACGCAGGCGCCGTTTCCCCAGTCGAGGGACACCACTCCGGCCAAGGGGGGCTGCGCCAGCACCACTGCGGCAGCCATTTGATGTCTCAGCTGCTTGCTCTGTCACTAGCTATAGAGAAGCTCTTCGATCCTGCTCACCACTTGATCCTTTATAGAGATCAGTCCGACCGCGACTACGACTACTACTGAAAGTTTCATGCACTAATCCTACTGGGACTGCAATTTGTTCCCAAGTTTCCTAAAGCGTTGCGCCCGATCCGACCGTTCAGCTTTGACAAATATATCTTTCTAATGAAACATTTTTATATAAAGTCCTAAGATGATCCGAAATGTACTTTTTGTGACAGTTTACGCACGCATAATTTTACACTTAAGCAGGCACGACGGATCAATATTTTAGGAACATTAGTACAAAATATTATTAAATATAATAAAGGGAGAATTATCAATCAATCTTTATTTTTTAGAAAATTTATTTTTAGGTCTCTGACTCCTTTAGAAAACTGTGTAGCTACATATTTTTCTCTCTTTAGAAAACTGTGTAAGTTAGAGACATAAAAATAAGTTTCCAAAAAATAGAGATTAATTGATAATTCTCTCTATAATAAATTATTAAATATGATAAATTAATTAAGAGTTCCTATTAGAAGTTTGACTTATTTTTTAATCCCTAACAAAGTTATAACTTATTACAGTTGTTACAGTATATATTAAATCTTATTACAATAAAAACTTCTCTATTATAGTCAAAACTCTTAATAATTTATTCTATTAAATATTATGGAAATCAAGAAGCTACACTCTTTCTAGTTTAAGAATGTCGCCTTTTCTTCCGTTGATTTGTGATGTTTATGGACTGCAATTCTAATTTTTATAATCTTAGTATATACCTCGTGGCCTATCATAATCTCATTTACATCTTTTTACGTAAAAACAAAAATCAGGAAAAAAACCGATTGTAAAGTGAAACAATTATAACGTTTTGTAGTATGTTCATGTTTAAGTAACCAAAGGCCCACAGAGCACAAATTACAATGGGCAACAACAATGTATTCAAAATTGGATTAATTGGTGTTCAAATCAGAAAAATCTTCACTCAGCTTAATAGGTGTTTATATAAAGATTAATTATGAAATAGTGGTAAAAAATGTGTACCCAGTGCACGAGGACTCTTGCCAGCGTGGAGTTTAGGGAAGAGATGACGTATATAATTTTACATCGACAAGTTGAGTGGTTGTTTCTAATTTCAAACCTGTGTCCTTCAATAGATTCGACATTCAAGTGCATATCTCACCATTTCAATGAGATTCTATAAAAAAGGGTATTATAATAATTGACTTTAAACCGATCAAAGAATGAAATTGTCAAATTTCTTCCGACCCATCTTTTTTTTTGGGGTTGTGGGGACGAGGGGGGGGGGGGGGTTACCTCAAGTAGCCTAGGATCTATATTGGCCGGGGGAGGGGTGTTGGGAGAGCACGTACAACGACTGCGGGTGATGTCCATGTGTTATGTAGTATGCAATCTATTATCTTCAGGCAATCTTAAGTTGAGAAAATCTTGTCATTTTCTTGGTGGTATGACATGTGTTATGATGCATATATTGTTGAGTCTATCTAGTTGCTTGGAAAGTTGGTAACTATGATTTGTGCTTGAGGCTATTCTCTTCACATCCGATTCATTTGATGAATCAGCATTCTCAAATGATCAGTAGATTAAATATCACATTACAATGGCCAGAAACAAATGACAAGAAGATTACTGAGATTACTATTAAGTACAAAATGTCGAAAATGATATGATCATAAACATAGACATTACAGTAATCAAATTGCAAACTTCATCATTTCCATAGCAAAGACATAATCAAAATGATTATAATAAGCAACATCTTTTTCAAATGCCGCACTTGATACTTCAAGTCATCCAAGTTCTTTGCCACATCTTCTTTCATTGCTATCATTGGATATATTTCAGATCCATAGTATTGTGCCCAACATCATCAACCCACTAAAAAAAACCGCAATCCTCATGAGGATTATTAGCATTAGGACATCAATGCAAACATCTTCCTATTGATCTTTCACATTGGGTGGTGAAAACTCGGTACAAACCTTTCCTGCAATAGCATTCTAGTGGTTGGGTGCGGAAGGAACCTCCACCATATTCACTGCCAATATTCGAAGACTTCAAACAAAAGTTACAAAGTAGAGTTACTTCATCTTTCCATAACATCAAACAGTTTGTGTGCAAGAATATGGCATACCCTTTGTGACATTGTTCTGGAGTGAAGTCTGAAGGTTTTGTATGTGTGCGTTGTTGCCGTAGCAAGGTGACGTTGCTCATTGCCACTGTCGACAAAGGGATCTATGTGGCCAATGACGGAATGGTACCGCCATTGGTCAAAAAAGGTGCCGGTCGCCCTAAAAGGTGTCGTTGCCTTAGCAAGAGTCGTCGTAGCAAGGGGACGTTGCTTGTTGCCGCAACCGATAAAGGGTTGTGTGTGGTTGGCGATGGAGTGGCACAACAATCGATCAAATAAGGTGACCGTCGCCCTAAAAGGTGTTGCTGCCTTAGAAAGAGTCTTTGTAGTAAGGCAACGTTGCTCATCGTCACCGCAGCCAATGAAATCGCACCGCTTCCGATGAAGGAATGGTACAACCAATGACGAGGGAGTGACACCGTCGGCTGCCGACAGAACGAAGTGGTGCCGCCACCAACATATGAGCCTAGAATCCTGTCTGCTCATGAGATGGGTTAGAAAAGATATGAAGATTACTTTCGGTAGAATAACTTACTGTAATGATTGGGGAAGTTCGGTTCCTCAAACAACTATTGACCAGAGGGGTTATTTACTAAGGTTAATAAATTTTGGGTGTTTGTTAATAAATAGATGGATTGAAGGGGCTTTTTCAGAATTACTAAGTTTTAGAGGGGACGAAAAAGTAAAAACCCCAAAAAAGTCATACTTGTTGGGATCCTCCACCTACGTACCTATCTCACGATCTAGTTGTAACTCCTCCTGTTTTCTTAGAATGATTGGTCGTTGGCCCCATCATTCAGGTTGCATGAAGGCATCATCACATTCTAAGCCATTGTAGCTATATCCCTGACAACAACCGCATACATACAATTATCCACCTTAGATGGTTGTGTAGTTGGCACATGAGAACTTCTCATGCCCAATGTATAGGGCCATGCACGTCCTTATTAGCATCCCACTCATTCGTTGACTTGCCTCTCGAGGTTAAGACACCTTCTTCTTTAGTTAAGGCCTTCTCTAAATTGCACAAAGTCTCCCCCTCCGGCTCATTAACTAACTGCGTCTCCGTAGGTTTGGTATTATCATCAAAACCTAGCATGACACCAAAAACCATTTTTGCATCACATTCCTACAATAATTATTTGTTCCCTGAATCATCACCTTGACCATCCTCCACAAGCAATGTCACGACCCCAATTTTTAGCAGCGAAATTAGTCGGGTGAAACAAGTAAGCATTCATAAGCCATAGACAAATGACTAATATCAATAGGGCCAATTATTCAATAATCAAACTCTTTTAGTCATCACAAGTGATTATACAATCTCCAACGTCAAAATAAGAACATCTCTTTACTACTAGTCTCATCTATCTCTCAAAGGAAAAACAAGATTACAATGATGACCAATCCCACTAACTAACTAAATAATGATTCTCTATGGGTTTGTCACGATCGGCGCACAGTCCATATTTAACATACTCTTTCTTCACTACCTGAAAAGTTAGGAAGCAGGTATGAGCAAACTAGCTCAATAAGATGTATATCTCGATATGCAGGCAATAATATAAGTGATTAACACTTTAAGAATAGGCAAGCACGAGTGACAAGCTAAATCATATGCATGATAGAATAGATGACAAGGTGTTGCAGGATTCAGGCAGACAGGAAAGTGTACAAACAACAAATTTAGACTATCAATGTATAAGGTGCTTTTCACGAGAAGAGTAAGACTTTGTTTCAGTCGAGCAATAATAGGTAACAGAAATAACAGTAATTGAATAGTAGCAGTGTAGTAGGAGAGCGCACTAGAAAGACAATAGCGCGGTGCAGTAACAGTCAGAACAGTGGCAGTATAGTTACAATAAAGTATGCCTGAATTAATAGACTAACAGTAACAGTATAATAGTCAGATGTCTAGCTAAATCAGAACAGTCAGAGAACCGGTGCAAATGCCGACACCGTCATAGCCCCTGCAGATATTTTCGGGCATCTCTCTGCCCCTAGGACAAGATTGGATCCCTCGGACACTCTGTGTACCCTAGAAGTATGCATTCAAGTCCAGTAGGGTCGCAAGACCCGTTATATCGCTAAACAATTCAAAACAGTAGGAGCCACACAGCTTAAAGGATCCCAAGAGGGTACTTTCAAGCGTTCAAGAATTGTATACAGGATGTTCGAGAACATTAGTACGATCATGTCAAGGGACAATGTTCAATAGCAGTCCAAGCTTATCATATCAAGAGTGTGAGTTTCAAGGGCAAGTACCATGAACAAGATGGTCAAGGAGGTCAAGACTATTAAGACAATAACAACGGTTCGAAGTATCATAATAACAAGTCATGAGAGCATGATTTCATGAAACAATGGTAAGAGACTCACTCTGGATAGCACATGGTCGATCATTATCGTCTTTGTTCCATAAACTATAATGATTTTTTTGACCAATAAACGAACATGATGTGTACAGACGAAAGAGTGGAGAACTCCAGGGAACTTCAAGATACAATCAGTTAAGTTTCGATGGGGAAAAATCCACAGAATACGGAGACAATCTAACTACGTTCGTAGGAAATGATGGTACATGCAATATCTATAAAAAACATATCAATAAGGGGAGTCAAGACTAGTAAGGATCACGGTAAGATAGCATCTAGACTCACATCAAAACCTAGCATGTGCTCTTGCAGCTTTATCAACACATCATAATTTGCATTGGGGCATAAGAACAATGAGATAGAATCAAGGATAAATGGTGAGTAACTTCCATATTTGACGTTGGAATATATTCATGTAGATGACTTTTTAACATGTGGTTTATGGCTTTATTAAGCACAGATGTAGACTGAAACCCACACTGACAGAATAGAAACACGACGCAACTTGCTTGCTTAATCTATTCCCTGAATCTAGGGTTACTTGGGGGAAAACTATAAATGGAAAAGAGATTACTGGAAACAGAATAATAGAAGATCTATGGCATTTGTTTGACCCATTCCATGAGATGCAAGAAAACAAACTGATACTCTTTACATGATTGGTGAAATCAAGATAATAAGAACACACAAGACTAGACTTGAAGAACTCACGAAAATACTCTAGATTTAGGTTGATGTCCGAGATTACCAACCTTTGATCGTTCCTAGAAAATCTTCTGCACGACGAAGTAGAACGGGGTCTGGGGAATAAAGCTCTAGTTGGGCGATCTCCTCCTTCTCTAGTGCTCTAGGTTATTCTCCGCATGTCCTTTAGCAAGTTGGTAATCACCTCCAAGGGCTTATGACGAGTATTATAGATTTAGCGTTGTCAAGAGTCCTATCATAACTATTAAAGTGGAGTTGTAGTTTTATCTGATTCCTTTCCATGCCTGGAGGATTCCGTCCCAATAGGAGTGGGAAACTTTAGAAACTCTCTTTCTATGGGCATGAATTTGGATTAATATGGAAGTCTAGTTGATGGTTAAATCTCTGGGTTTGCAGTTGCCTAACCCTTGGTAGGAGTCATATTAGGTTCCAAAACTTCCACATGAATCGTTTCCATAACATGTATTCCTATTGGTTTAGTTTTAGAGATCAGGTTCGGAATCCACTATTGGATTTAGTCATGTTCTATGGTCCGTACTTTTACTTTTCATTATCGGATATATAGTTAACAGTGTTTTATAGTCTGGAAGATAACGTGTATCTTCATCATATATGAAGTAATACACGATTAGGCGTGGGCAGTCGAAGCTAATTCGTTATATACGAAGCTATCTTCGTTATATCCGAAGTCCACTTCATTTTAGTCTTGATTAATCGAAGCTTAACTCATATATACAAAGCTAACTTTGTCATATCCGAAGTCCACTTTGTCATATACGAAGTTTACTTCATTTTGGTCTTGAACAATAGAAGCTTAACTTCATCATATACAAAACCAATTTCGTCATATCGAGTCCACTTTGTCATGTACGAAGTTACTTCATTTTGGTCTTGAACAGTCGAAGCTTAACTCATCATATACGAAGCTAACTTTGTCATATCCAAAGCCACTTCATCATATACGAAGTCTACGTTTTTGGTCTTGAACAGTCGAAACTTAACTTCATCATATGTGAAGCTAACTTCGTCATATCCGAAGTCAACTTCGTCAAATACGAAGTTTACTTCATTTTGGTCTTGAACAGTCGATGTTTAATGTGACGGCCCTGGATATTTATGACCATTAAGGCTCCATATCTAGATCTGCCTCCCGCGAATGGACGAAGTCTCGCAAGGGATATCTCACACAAGTGTCCAGTAAGAGTATAAAAGACAACTACACAATATAAGACACAAGAAAGTACATGTGCTCATATCTGCATATAATAATTTACAACTGTCCATTACATTATTACATGGTCCAATTAAAAAGTACAACTACCTGGGGCATACCCTGCGGGAGCACAAGCTTACACAACACTAACTACTATACTACTGCTGGTAGTACAAGTCTGCCACAACCTCTCCACAAGCCGAACCAACGGTAAGCCCTGAAAAGAATGTAGGGGAGTGAGCCTCAACAAGTCATAGGCTCAGTAGGGGCTACCCGAAACAACAACAAACTAGGACACTCAACCCCAGAGGGTCTCATGGCAACAACCAATAGCCAAACCATTTCTGCTCACAACAATGGATTAAATTACAATTAAATATAAAACACCTTAATCAAACATAACCTCGGAAGGTAAGAAGAAGCTACAGGACTAGTTTTGCACCACTAGTCCACACAACAACTGAAACGCCTAAGCCTAAGCCTCATAGGCAAAACCTAATAAGAACTGGTCGCCCACGCTTTAAGCCACACAGGCAAGTCACTGCCTAGACTGCAAGCTTCCCAGGCGAACCTCAACCTCATGGGTAGTAAGACAACCAACCAAGTGCTGATCCATTAAACCCCAAACCACGATATGTTAGAAGCTACACACACCAGGTAACATGATCGGCTATAGCGGGCCAATCCATCACACACGAAAACCATATACGGAGCTTACTCGAGGAAAGGTAAAGCACATGGAGTGGAAGGTCACACCACACGACCTCCACGAAACACAGTTCCACGTCAACACCAGAAAAGACTGGTATACGACGTACCACCACAAATCATTACCCACACAGGGTACATGTACCTATTGCCACAAGGTACCAGCAAGGAAACCACAAGTAAACCAGTGCCGTAACAAGGCACACCATAGCAAGCTAAACCACATTGTGGTGAGTCAACACTCAACAACCATAACCAAAACTGTGCTACCACTTCGGCACACCACAAGCCAGCAGCCGCAGTCACAACTGTGCCAACACCAGGGCACACCTCGAACGGGCCAAACTCGACTATGAGTCACAAACTCACGAACCACAGCCAGTGGCAAAGCACGAGTCGGAAAGGAACAATGCCACCACATGGGAACGGACTACTGGCTGATCAGGCCAATATCCAACCGAACAACACACAACAACAAGAACAACCTCTCAGTCTCGTAGTCACGGACGAAAGGTCCAACTGCCGCTCCACGAGAACAAGTCAAACAACTGTGGAGACCAACCAACACCACACCTGCAGACACACAACTGCAGGTCCATGCCTGGCACCTCTAGGGTCTCTGGCCAGAGCACCCTGAAGTGAGGCACTGGAAAACAGGAGTAGCTGGGGACCAGTGTCGACTACTGGTGTCCGTACCCCCAACTACGAGTGCGCTACATGCGACTGCACACCCACAAACACAAGCCGCTGCCCTTTTGTCTTCTTTCCCTCAGCTGGATGTATAACTCAAACACAGGAGTGAGGGTGTCCAGGAAGACGACACATACCTCGACGGTACCACACTATACGGGGACAAACCCCGAGCACAACAAACACACGTGCCTGGCTCACAAAGAACCTGGGGTACCCGACTAGAGAGGCATTCCGGAATAGGCGCCGGACCACCACACTCGGCTAGCACAAATCACGATATATACACAAACACTTTCTATTACCAATTACGGTACATATATTAGGAATAGCTGGTTCCAGTCACCTTGTGACTTACAAGCTAACCTACACAATCACACACATAAACCATATTAATAATAACACCACAGCCTGTCATCGGTCACCTTGTGAAAGTGGAGGTCACACTAGCCACTGACCATGATAATCACATAATAATTATACTTACACTTTACTAATCATCCATCCAGAATAATCTACAAAAGATCCTAGATCGAGGCTAGGTTCAGACGTGAACCTCATTGCCACAATACCACGAACTAACCACAATAATTAATATATAATGAACAAATAACGTACGATGTGCCATGCACACACAAATCACAGGTACGACATTCAAACCACGTAGACACCACGTGTATAATACACCAGCCAGGTGCACCAAACGTCATTCACGTAAACAACATGTCCAACACATGGACAACACACTCCAAGAGCGCTATAGGTGCCAACGCACAACATATACTACGTAAACACCAAATCGATTACGTACATAACACATTAACCACATAAAACACGCCCACCTCGTGAGCAATACACTCATGAGCGTAACAAGTGCACTGGCTCCATCTGTCATTGCCATGCACAACAAATATGAATAATCATTTAATGACAACACTAAAAACATACCTGTCCAGACCTCTCAGCTGAGGTCGCGACAAGGGGCCAGGTCGCCTTCAGAACGCGAGCCCCGACCTATCGCAATAGGAAACCCTATCGCGACGGGTCATCCTATCGCGACCTTGTCACAAAGGCAAAGTCTGTCGCCTTTACAGGCGCAAACCCTAATCCGGGAGGAACTCCATGGATTACCACTCCAGACCATTCAAACCATGCTTAATTCATGTTTTACATGCTTTAATGGATACCCTAGCATGTATCTATGGTTTATAAACTGGAAAACACATCAACCACACCATGCACACGATCCAAACATCAAAACAAGGTGGGTTCTCCCTACCTTCGTGAAGAACACGAACTCCAGGCGTTTCCCCCGCTCCGCACGACGTCCTGACGGCGCGAGAAACATCGAGAACTCCACCAGGACCTCGAATTGCCAAGAAACCTCGCAGCAGCTCCCCCCCTGGTCGAGCAGAGCCTGTGGAAGCTTTGTTCGGCCGGGGTTCTTAAAAATAGCACAACGGTTAAGAACGCGACGTAGCCCTACGTCGCTACCTAAACGCGACATGGGAGGCCATCGCCTCACACTCTTGACATCAGCAGACCACCCGACGCACGACACTTGGTGCGCATGCAGACGTCGACGCTCAACGGCGGTAACAGGAACGTGACCACCAGGGCTGTCGCGTTCAAAACGCGACGCATACCCCTGTCGCGTTCACATGCAGAAAACCTGTGAGCGCTTTGGGCCAAATGACCGACCCACCAAGCCTCACAACACGCGTAAACACCTGAAACACGTACTAATGGGCCACACATTGGCCACCAACCACTAAATCTGGATCCACGAGGATCTGGAAAAACGCGCGACGTTACATTATTATCACCTAAAAAGAAATGTCATCCTCGACATACAAAGCAAATCACAACAAACTGGATTATCACCTAAAAGGAAACAAAACCGTATACAGAACAAGAAGGATATTCTTTCTCTGCATCAGCCTTTCAATTCATCTGTCCATTTCCATCCTTGCTTTGTTCTTTTCTTTTCTTTCAATTCATTTCACAATTACTCTGTTCTGTCGATTCCATTAGCTTTCCTTACCTTTCAATTGTAGGCGATTCTACCTTGCCAATGGCGCTTTATCTCCTTGGACTGAACTTACTTTCACATTTTCTGGGCTGTGTTTGCAACATTTCTTCCGGGCCATTTCTTTCTGCTCAAATCTTTCATTTTATTCCACTACCTTTTGATGTTTTTCGTGCTAAACTTACTTAAATTCTCGAGTTTCTTAATGCCATTCCATTACTCACTTGTCATTGCTAACCATTATCCGCTTTATCTGCATTCACATGCTTAACTGTCTGACTTGTGGGTTGCGGTCCACCACGCTTCTGCTGCGCCACTCTGATTATACAAAATATTTGACAAAATGTTTCATAAATTCTACTTCCATTATTATTCACAATTGCTACGCAATTTCACTATTACTCTGATTCGGTTAAATTCAATACAGATTGCTTTACTTGCTCAATCAATACTGGAAAACAATATTAAAATTTCCAAACTACTTTCTTTAATACTTCAATTCTAATTGTGCCACACCTTTAAAAATTTGAATTCTACCATACCATTACATTACTAACATACTTTATTTTCATATTCCTTTTTGACTTCAATTTACATCCTCTAACCGACTAACCACATTATTTCCATCATTTCTCAAAACATTTGCTTTCATCTTTATGGCACTGTATTCTTATTTCAAGAAAATTACACTGCTTAGCTGACTTTAAGCATATTAACTTTATTTTAATCGGGTCAGATGGCACCTTAAATCGTTCACTGTTTATCTGATTGCATTTTTTTCTTTCTATACTGACGGTTTCAATTTCTATTCAGCCATGCTCAGATCTGCACACTATTGCTTAACTGTCCTGCCTCTTATTCTTATATCAAATTTTAGAATACTGCCTCGAGAAAACACTTCTGCTTAAACTAACCCACTTTCTGAGTGCTTCCAAGCAAACTCTTACTGATCACTTCCTCAGTCCTTCCGTTACATCTATTCCATAATTTATCATACTCTTTCTTTTCCAAATTAATAATCTGCCAACTGTACCTGCCATGTATCCTTCTCAATTATTCTACTACTTAGCTATTCGTCCTGTACTATACCATACACACAACAGTTCATATAAACACTCTTCATTGACGACTGCCAAAGCTATAATTTGAAGTCAATCTCTTTAAATATCGTAACTAGCTTTGCCTGATTTCTCTATACCACTTGGCTTAATATTGCTCAATGGCTTCTTAGCTAATCCATTTCTTTTCATTCTGACCCACATAACTCTATCTTACTCTGAACATTCTTAATCTTAACTTCAATCTTTTTCAAACATAAACTTTACCTTTTCTCTGCTCAAACTATAATCAATTACTAATCAACAATAACCTTATCTGAAACACTATATTCCTTAATGAACCAATCTATGCAATTCTCATAAACTGTTACTTGCCAAACTAATATCTTTCTTACGGAGTTGTCAGAAAAGTCCACTATGCACTGATCTTCTTTTATCCTTTCTTTGCTTAACTGACCACCTCTGCTCAGACCTTTAATTATCAAAACACCCTTATCCTTATCGGACGATCATAATTCTTTGCTCTTCTATTTACCCACACTTCATTTGAGGTCAACCTGCCTCACTTAATCATTCTCAACTTGCCAGAGTATTAATCACATTATTACTCAAGCTACTTCTCAATTCTTACTAATACAAATCTCAAACAATACCTTTGCCAAGGCCCTCATCTGCAACTTATCACACACACACTATTCCTTACTAGTAACATTCTGCTGATCTATCTGCTGATCTATCACAGTAACACCCTATATCTGTCTCTGTTAACTCTATACTTTACTAACATATATCAGCATATCCCTCTCAGGGCATACTTTACCTTTCTCCTCTAATCTCTGCAACTGAAAATCTTTGAAATATACCTTTAACTGCACTAGTGCCAGGGTGCTATCACACAATTTATGCCACTATCCATGCTATGGGTCAACAACTGCTCACAACTGCCAATTTAACAAACAGAAACACACGGTTTACGTGCCAAAAACTCATGTAAAAACTACTTTATATCACACAAAACCACAGACTCACTACCAGCAGTGGACATTAATCCATGTATTGAGACATTATAACTTCAATGTCTTTTCATATCTAACTGGACCATGCTCTGATACCAACTGGGACGGCCCTGGATATTTATGCCCATTAAGGCTCCATATCCAGATCCGCCTCCCGCGAACGGACCGAAGTCTCGCAAGGGATATCTCACAAGTGTCCAGTAAGAGTATAAAAGACAACTACACAGTATAAGACACAAGAAAGTACATGTGCTCATATCTGCATATAATAATTTACAACTGTCCCATTACATTTTTACATGTCCAATTAAAAAGTACAACCACCTGGGGCATACCCCGAGGGAGCACAAGCTCACACAACACTAACTACTACACTACTGCTGGTGGTACAAGTCTGCCACAACCTCTCCACAAGCCGAACCAACGGTAAGCCCTGAAAAGAACTGTAGGGGAGTGAGCCTCAACAAGTCACAGGCTCAGTAGGGGCTACCTGAAACAACAACAAACTACTGACACCTCAACCCCAGAGGGTCTCATTGGCAACACAATAGCCAAACCATTTCATGCTCACAACAATTGAATTTAAATTGCAATTAAACATAAACACCTTAATCAACATAACTCGGAAGGTAAGAAGAAGCTACAGGACTAGTTTTGCACCACTAGTCCACACAACAACTGAAACGCCTAAGCCTAAGCCTCATAGGCAAACCATAATAAGAACTGGTCGCCCACGCTTAAGCCACACAGGCAAGTCACTGCCTAGACTGCAAGCTTCCCAGGTGAACCTTAACCTCGTGGGTAGTAGGACAGCCAACCAAGTGCTGATCCATTAAACCCCAAACCACGATATATTAGAAGCTACACACACCAGGTAACATGATCGGCTACAGCGGCCAATCCATCACACACGAAAAATATACGGAAGCTTACTCGAGCAAAGGTAAAGCACATGGAGTGGAAGGTCACACCACACGACCTCCACGAAACATAGTTCCACGTCAACACCAGAAAAAACTAGTATACGACGTACCACCACAAATCATTACCCACACAGGGTACAGGTACCTATTACCACAAGGTACCAGCACGGAAACCACAAGTAAATCATTGCCGTAACAAGGCACACCATAGCAAGCTAACCACATTTGTGGTGAGTCAACACTCACCAACCATAACTAAAACTGTGCTACCACTCGGGCACACCACAAGCCGCAACCGCAGTCACAACTGTGCCAACACCAGGGCACACCTCGAACGGGTCAAACCTCGACTATAAGTCATAAACTCACGAACCACAGCCAGTGGCAAAGCACGAGTCGGAAAGGAATGACGCCACCACACGGGAATGAACTACTGGCTGATCGGGCAGTATCGAACCCGGACAACACAACACAAGAACAACCTCTCAGTCTCACAGTCATAGACGAAAGGTCCAATTGCCGCTCCACGAGAACAAGTCAAACAACTGTGGAGACCAACCAACACCACACCTGTAGACATACAATTGCAGGTCCATTCCTGGCACCTCTAGGGTCTCTGGCCAGAGCAACCTAAAGTGAGGCACTGGAAAACAGGACTAACTGGGGACCAGCGTCGACTACTGGTGTCCGTACCCCCAACTATGAGCGCGCTACAAGCGACTGCACACCCACAAATACAAGCCGCTGCCCTACTGTCGTCTTTCCCTCAGCCGGACATACAACTCAAACACAGGAGTGAGGGTGTCCAGGAAGACGACATAGACCTCAACGGTACCACACTGTACTGGGACAAACCCCGAGCACAACAAACACACGTGCCTGGCTCACAAGAACTTGGGGTACCCGACTAGAGAGGCATTCCGGAATAGGCACCGGACCCCACATCGGCTAGCACAAATCACGATATATACACAAACACTTTCTATTACTAATTACAGTACATATATTAGGAATAGCTTGTTCCAATCACCTTGTGACTTACAAGCTAACCTACACAATCACACACATAAACATATTAATAATAACACCACAGCCTGTCATCGGTCACCTTGTGACAGTGGAGGTCACACTAGACACTGACATGATAATCACATAATAATTATACTTCACTTTACTAATCATCCATCCAGAATAATCTACAAAAGATCTAGAGGATCGAGGCTAGGTTCAGACGTGAACCTCATTGCCACAATACCACGAACTAACCATAATATTAATATATAATGAACACAATAACGTACGATGTGCCATGCACACCAAATCACAGGTACGACATTCAACCACATAGACACCACGTGTACAATACATCAGCCAGGTGCACCACACGTCATTCACGTAAACAACATGTCCAACACATGGACAGCACGCTCCAAGAGTGCTACAGGTGCCAACGCACCACATATACTACGTAAACACCAAACCGATTACGTACATATCACATTAACCACATAAAACACGCCCACCTCGTGAGCAACACACTCCATGAGCGTAACAAGTGCACTGGCTCCATCTGTCATTGCCATGCACAACAAATACGAATAATCGTTTAATCACAACACTAAAAACATACCTGTCCAGACCTCTCAGCTGAGGTCGCGACAAGGGGCTAGGTCGCCTTCAGAACGCGACGCCCCGACCTGTCGCAATGGGAAACCCTATCGCGACGGGTCGGCCTGTCGCGACCTTGTCGCGACGGCAAAGTCTGTCGCCTTCACAGGTGCAAACCCTAATCCGGGAGGAACTCTACGGATTACCACTCCAGACCATTCAAACCATGCTTAATTCACGTTTTACATGCTTTAATGGATACCCTAGCATGGTAGCTATGGTTTATAAACTGGAAAACACATCAACCACACCATGCACACGATCCAAACATCAAAACAAGGTGGGTTCTCCCTACCTTTGCGAAGAACACGAACTCCAGGCGTTTCCCCCGCTCCGCACGACGTCCTCACGGCGAGAACACACCGAGAACTCCACGATGACCTCGAATAGCCAAGAAACCCCGCAGCAGCTCCCCCCCTAGTCGAGCAGAGCTTGTGGAAGCTCTGTTCCGCCGGGGTTCTTAAAAACAGCACAACGTTAAGAACGCGACGTAGCCCTACGTCGCTACTTGAACGCGACGTGGGAGGCCGTCGCCTTCACACTCTTGACGTCAGCAAACCACCCAACACACGATACTTGGCGCGATGCAGACGTCGACTCAACGGCGGCAACAGGAACGCGACCACCAGGGCTGTCGCGTTCAAAACGCGACGCATACCCCTGTCGCGTTCACAGGCAGAAAACCTGTGAGCGCTTTGGTCCCAATGGATGGCCCACCAAGCCACAACACGTGTAAACACCTGAAACACGTACTAATGGGCCACACATTGGCCACCAAACCCACTAAACCTAGATCCACGAGGATCCGGGAAAACACGCGACGTTACATTTAACTTCATCATATACACAGCTAACTTCGTCATATCCAAAGTCCACTTCCCCATATACAAAATCTACGCCATTTTGGTCTTGAACAGTCGAAGCTTAATTTCCTCATATATGAAGCTAACTTCATCATATCCGAAGACCACTTCGTCAAATATGAAGTCTGCTTTATTTTGTCTTGATCAGTCGAAACTTAACTTTGTCATATACGAAGCTAACTTGTCATATCCGAAGTCCACTTCATCATATACGAAGTCTACTTCGTTTCGATCTTGAATAGTTGAAGCTTAACTTCGTCATATCCGAAGTCCACTTTGTCATATACGAAGTCTACTTCGTTTTGGTCTTGATCAGTCGAAGCTTAACTTTGTCATATATGAAGTCTACTTCATTTTGGTCGTGATCAGTCGAAGCTTAACTTCAGCTGACAACATTATAACCTGGCAGTTGATTTGATACATCGATTGCTGTTCAACATCGATTGTCCTTTAACATCGATTATTAACCAACATCTATTGCTCCTTTGAAACATCGATTACCTTAAAACATCGATTGTTCCTTTGAACATCAATTACTAACCAACATCGATTGCTCCTTTGAACATCGATTACTAATCAACATCGATTGATCCTTTGAACATCAATTACCTTAAAACATCGATTGTTCCTTTGAGCATCGATTACCTTTAATCATCGATTGTTCCTTTTAGAATCAATTGCTATTCTATTCTACCGATTGCTCTTATATTTCTATCGATTCTTGTTACAAACATAGTTCTATATCAATTGCTGCCCGGTCCATATCGTTTATTGATTGTTTTATATCCATTGCCATATAGTTTTGGTGTGACTTTAATCAAATCTCTCCATAATTATTATTATTATTCCTATTTATTTAGGATTTTAAAAATTTAGGTTATTACACCCTCCCCCACTTAAAAGAATTGATCCCCAAATTCATATGATTTGACTACCAATCTATTATGAATATCTCTTCCCATCATCTCTCCCACTTAAAACTTTGCAATCAAGAATACGAAATTGGACTAAGGGTTTAGTGAAGGCACCTTGTCCACCTTCATTGATAGGATCTATATCCACCAGGGCTTGTAATCGTCCCTGGCGTGGAGGTTGGTTCTTCTTTACTAGACAATTGACGACATGATGCTGTTGACTTCCACATCGCAAGCATCTATCCAATTTCTTCCAACAATTTTCAACCTAATGCCCTGTCTTTTTACAAAATTTATAGACTTCGTTCCGCTCCACTTCCCTTTCACTCTTTTGTTATCTACGGTATGTCTTCCTTTATTGCCATTGGGATGCAGAACCCATTCTCTCTTCAATGCCTTCTTCATATGGATCTTTTCAAGATGTTCCATGGTGTCCTTTACTAATTGAGCTCTCAATACCATGTCTGAATATACTACAATATCTAGTGGAGCCAACTTTTCTTAGTAGATAGGCCTCAACCCATCTAAAAATCTCTTCGCCTTCATCTTTTCTGTACTCACCAAATGTGGTGCACACTGTGCTGGTCTATCAAATTGTGCTTCATATTCAGCTACGAACATCATTCGTTGTTTTAAATCTGCAAATTCCTTTGCCTTCTTCTCATGAATCCTTTTGGAGAAATATTTGGTGTTGAAAGTTCTAAAAATGCATCCACTCTATGTCTACGTTTGGTAAATGTCGACTGGCAGCTTCCCACCAAGCTCTAGCATCGCGATTCAGCTGGAAGGTTGCCAGAAGGACTTTCTCCTGCTCTGAACATGGCATAACTCTAAAGATTCGTTCCATAGCCTTCACCCAATTTTCAGATTCATTGGAATCTAGGGTTCTATTAAACTTAGGGGGTTCATTCGTTGAAAGTTCCCATATAAGTCACTTGCTCCATTCCTTACTCCCACTGAACCACATTATTAAGGGCTTGAGTTAACCTCTATACTGTCCTTTGCAATTCGCGCATTTGTGCATGCTCTCGGCCATCTTCTCTACTCTCCTACGAGAAATAACAATTAATCAAATCCTTCTTAAACTTAGGATGCTTATACATATAGTTAAGCTCCTAGCAAAACCCCAAGCTTTTACCCAATCTCACCAGGTGCCTAGCTTAATGGTGAATACAACGTATGGATCCTAGATCCTCACGATCAAGATTCCTATAGCTTAGGTTCACAACTTAACCTCGAATACATCCTAGGACTTAGGGTTTAGTACTCTGATACCACTCTATCACGACCTCGATTTTTAGCAGCGGAATTAGTCGGGAGCGCGACGAACAAATAAACATTCAGAAGCCATAGACAAATGACTAATATCAATAGGGCCATAATTCAATAATCAAACTATGTTATTCATCACAAGTGATTATTACAATCTCCAACGTCAAAATAAGACCATCTAATTACTATTATTCTCATCTATCTTTCAAAGGAAAACAAGATTACAATGATGACCAATCTTTCACTAACTAACTAAATAATGACTCTCTATGGTGTATGTCACGCTTGGCGCACAAGTCCCATCATTTAACATACTCCTTATTTTCATTATCTGAAAAGTTAGGAAGTAGGTATGAGCAAACTAGTCTAGTAGGATTTATATCTTGATGTGCGGGTAATAATATAAGTGATTAATGCTTTAAGAATTAGGCAAGCACAAGTGATAAGCTAAATCATAGGCATGATAGAATCGATGACAAGGTGTTAGCAGGATTTCAGGCAGACAGGAATGGGTCCAAACAACAGAATTTAGACTATCAATGTATAAGGTGCTTTTCACATGACGAGTAAGTACTTTATTTAGTCGAGTAATAACATGTAACAAAAATAACATAATTGAATAATAGCAGTGCAGTAGGAGAGCACTAACAAAACAATAGCAGTGCAGTAACAGTCAGAATAGTGGCAGTACAGTAATAGTGTAGTATGTCTGAATTAACAGACTAACAGTAACAATATAACAGTCAGATGTCTAGCTAAATTAGAATAGTCAGAACCGGTGCAAATGCCGACACCGTCATTAGCCCCTGCAGGTATTTTCAGGTGGCTCTCTACCCCCAAGACTAGATTGGAGCCCCTCGGACAGTCTCCGTGCCCTCAGTAGTATGCATTCAAGTCCAGTAGAGTCGCAAGACCCGTTATAGCACTAGACAGTTCAAAACAGTACAAAATAGTAGAAGCCACAACAGCTTAAAGGATCCCAAGAGGGTACTTTTAAGAGTTCAAGAATGTTATATCAGGATGTCCGAGAACATTAGTACGATCATGTCAAGGGATAATGTTCACTAGTAGTCCGAGATTATCATATCAAGGGTGAGTTTCAAGGGAAAGTACACGAACAAGATGGTCAAGGAGGTTCAAGACTATCAAGACAATAACAACGGTTTGAAGTATCATAATTACAAGTCATGAGAACATGATTTCATGAAACAATGGTTAATAGACTCACTCTGGATAGCACATGGCTGATCATTATTTCTTTTAGTTTCATAAACTTTAACGATTTTTTGACCATAAATGAACATGACGTGTACAGACGAAAGAGTTGGAGAACTCTAGGGAACTTCAAGATACAATCAGTTAAGTTTTGATGGGGAAAAACCCACAGAATACAGAGACAATCTTACTACGTTCGTAGGAAAATGATGGTACATGCAATATCCGTAAAACATATCCAATAAGGGGAGTCAAGACCTAGTAAGGATCACGGTAAGATAGCATGTAGACTCACATCGAACCTAGCATGTGCTCTTCCAGCTTTTATCGAAACATCATAATTTGCATTGGGGCATAAGAACGATGAGACAACGTCAAGGATAATATGGTCAGTAACTTCCATTTTGACGTTGGAATCATATTCATGTAGATGGCATTTTAACATGTGGTTTATGGCTTTTAAAGCACGGACGTAGACTGAAACCCACACTGACAGACTAGAAAGATGACGCAACTCGCTTGCTTGATCTATTCCCTGAATCTAGGGTTCCTTGAGTTAAAACTATAAATGAAAAGAAATTATTGGAAACGGAACAGTAGATAGATCTATGGCGTTTGTTGACCCAGTTCCATCAGATGCAAGAAAACAACCTGATGCTCTTTACATGTTCGATGAAATCAAGATAATAGGAACACACAAGACTGGACTTAAAGAACTTACAGAAAGCATACTCTAGATTTAGGTTGTTGCCCGAGATTACCAACCTTTGATCATTCCTAGAAAATCTTCTGCACGACGAAGCAGAATGGGGTTTGGGGAAGAAAGCTTCAGTCAAGCAATCTCCTCCTTCTCTGGTGCTCTAGGTATTCTTTCGCAAGTCTTTTAGCAAGTTGGTAACTCACCTTCAAGGGCTAATGATGAGTATTTATAGATTTAGAATTATCAAAGTCCTATCGTAACTGGAAAGTGGAGTACCAGTTTTATCTTGATCCCTTCCATGCCTGGAGGATTCCCGTCCCAATAGACTGAGAAACCTTTAGAAACTCTCTTTATATGGGCACAAATTTGGATTAATATGAAAGTCTTGTTGATGGTTAAACCTCTAGGTTTGCAGTTGCCTAACCCTTGTAGGAGTCATATTAGGTTCAAGAACTTCCAAAGAAATCGTTTCCGTAACAGGTATTCCTATTTGGTTTAGTTCTAGGGATCGGGTTCGGAATCCACTATTGGATTTAGTCACGTTTCTATGGTCTGTACTTTCCTTTTCATTATTGGATATATAGTTAACACATGTTTTATAGTCTAGAAGATAACTGGTAACTTCGTCATATACAAAGTCATACACAATTTAGTCATAAGCAGTCGAAGCTAACTTCATCATATATAAAGCTATCTTCGTCATATCCAAAGTCCACTTCGTTTTAGTCTTGATCAATCAAAGCTTAACTTCATCATATACAAAGCTAACTTCATCATATCCAAAGGCCACTTCGTCATATATGAAGTCTACTTCATTTTGGTCTTGAATATTAGAAGCTTAACTTAGTTATATACGAAGCTAACTTTGTCATATATGAAGCTAACTTTGTCATATCTGAAGTCCACTTTGTTATATACGAAGTCTACTTCATTTTGGTCTTGAACAGTTGAAGCTTAACTTCGTCATATATGTAGCTAACTTCGTCATATACGAAGTCTACTTCGTTTTGGTCTTGAACAGTCGAAGCTTAACTTTGTCATATACGAAGCTAACTTCGTCATATACGAAGTCTACTTCGTTTTGGTCTTGAACATTTAGAGCTTATTTCATCATATACGAAGCTAACTTCGTCATATCCGAAGTCCACTTCGTCAAATACGAAGTCTACTTCGTTTTGGTCTTGATCAATCGAAGTTTAACTTCGTCGTATATGAAGCTAACTTGTCACGCCTCGACGCGGAATATCGAAGCGCGAAGGCAGTTGCAAGAAAAGGTATAGAGCGAATACTAGACATCAAACCATTGCACATTGAATAATACTAAAGCAAATCTTTCTCATTAATAACTTTTCAAATGTCTAGTTACAACCACTAATATCAGAGCCATTCTATAGGGCCCAATTACATTGCAATAAAGGAAATAACTAACTACAACTCTAAGATAACGTAATGACTCGAGGGTACTCCTGGCTTCACTCTTGGTCATCCCTTCCTCGTGAGTGTATGTGTCATCCTCGGTCTCACCTGAGAACACAACATCAAATAACGTAGGGTGAGCGATAACACCCAGTAGGACTTAAATCTCAGGCTCAAGCAGGCTTTAAATAATTAACACATTTAATGGCAGAGTATCTAAAGGTAGCAGGTACAAGAGAGTCAAAATATAGCAAGAGATAGCACAACAGGTAACGGGATAGCACAATAGCACGAGATCGAGTATAGTTTCCAAAAATAGCACAAGTATCGAGTATAGCACGAATAGCAGGATGGCCATAACACAACTAGCACAAGTATAATAATAACACGACGAGTATAGCACTTGTTTGTCATTCTAGACATTGAGAGAGTATAGCACGTTTTGTGTTTTGATTGTCATATAGATAGTCGAGATAGATAGCACTTGAGTGTAATGCCAAACACTCTGATCATTTAACTCCCATGGGCACTAGCACTTTCGGCGCACATCCCAGGACCAGATCGGGCCCTTTATATATTGCCAGGCATTGGTTATATTGTATCTTTAAACAATCAGTCAATGGCCAATATAGAGTACCAAGAATAGTTAAGGCACTAGATGGATAGACGAGATAGTAGAGAGAACGTGAATAGACAAGCGAGTAGAGTATAGATGAGAGCTAAGGGTACATCACGTAAAACAATGAGTAAACAGGCGATAGTAACAGTTGCACAACACGCGCACGTCGTATTGGCAGTCAGGTGGAATTCACGATCTTCCCGCTGGCCATGTTATGCACAAGTCCAGAGGTCCGATGTGATTCAAGGTAAGAGCGAACTTCTAATAGCCGTTTGGATCATATCGATCCCTAAAGGTGTAATGGGTGTTAGGGTACAACTGGCTCGTCGACCATGTGGGAATCCATGATCAGAGGAGACTTACGGAGGCCTTGTGGAAGGGTTCACTAGTCTGGCGAAAGGAATATCCGACGGAGAGTTCACCACAAGACAAGTAAAGTGTGTATATAAAACAGGTGCTCGACGTTCTAGAGGAATCCTAGAACAGTGGAGCATCGATATCGGTATATAAACAACGCAAGAAATGAATACAAGTCCTTTAAAATAGGGCAATTAATATACTTTATTACAATAAATTACCAGATACATTATGAGATATTTTATGCCAGATTCCAGCCATATATGGATGGTTCATGTGTGTGCATGTGTAAGAGAAATCATAGATAGAAAAGAAGTCGTGAATATGTATTTTAAAGCATTCAATATAGCTCCATTTTAAAACAGGTGTTTTTACTGCGTGTATGACTGTTAAAAAGGCGTAAGAATTTTGTAGAAAGTGAGAGCAATAAATTTATGGGTTTTCATAAAAAATCTTGTGAATGCGACGTAGGCCAGTAAGGGTCGCGACAGGTTAGGGCAGATGGCGACAGGGGCCTGAAAGGGTCGCGACAGGGCTGCCAGGACAGAATGCCAGAATGCGACGTAGGGTACTGTCGCGTTCAGAACGCGACAAGGAAAGCGTCACAACGGGCTTGAGAACGCGACCTATCGGGCCGTCGCGTTCTCAGGTCCATGGCCTGAGTCTGACAGAGTTCTGCTCTATCTTGAATTGCGGTCCAGAAATATCAGATTTTGATACAGGGTCGTTCAGAAAATCATAACTACTTGTATACACGATGAAAAAACATGAAACCAGTGGCAAATGAAACTAGACATGCGAGAGTACTTCCAGTAAATAGGAATTAGAGAGAGAGCATGGTTTGAACATGGTTTGAGCATGAACAATAATGAGTAACATAGAACATGATACAGAGAACAAAATTGATTTAATTCGAGCAACATGCTCAACAAAATTAGGGCTTTCAGGGGCAAAAGATCCCTAACAACATGAAGTGTCTATAGTAAAAAGTTCGTAGCATGGGATCAAGTGTACATGGAGATATGATTCAAACATGATGACTCGGAGTTATCATGTTTGCAGAACTTCTAAAATCAAAAACAAAAGATTGGCTCGATGAAAAATTATGAAACAAGAGGGCTTTTGTTCCTGGTGATTGGAACCACCTATAGATGAATTTGATTTAGTTTTTGCTTGTGAGAATGCCTACCTTTGACTCGATTTGTCTTCTAGGGTTAAAATCTCCAAGAACGAGGAAGAAGCTCCAAGAACTTCTTCTCCCCACGAGATCCTCTCCTCCTTGGCCTCTTCTCCACGCCCAACAACCCTTGGCAACGAGCTAGGGTCGGCCAAGAGGGTTTAAGAGATGTATTTATGCATATATGGGTTCTATTCCTACTTCTATTCTAATTGCTCTTTAATTACGAGATTTCCTAACTCCAACCTTCCTTTATTGCTTTCCAACCTCTATTTAGGTTAGGATGGGATCTAAATTCGTGCTAAATCATAAGGGGTAGGCTTAGGAATCCAATTCCAACTCATATTGCCTCTTTTAATGCTTAAAGAGTCCTTTTCTATTTAGGAGATATTAAGACTCCGAATTTAGGGTATTTTCTTTTTATTTACTATTTGTAAATTCATATTTTGACCCAATAAGTTCTAGAGGATCCATTAAGCAAAACCCATTACTCTTTTCCATTTAATGGGTTTTATTTAATGCTCTTTTCATTGAATATCCCTTTAGCTGAGTTTTTAATTTATTATTTAAATTTTTTATTTTTCTCAAAAATTCAGGTTGCTACAAACTTCGTCATATCTAAAGTCCACTTCATCATGTACGAAGTCTACTTTGTTTTGATCTTGAACAGTCGAAGCTTAACTTTGTCATATCCGAAGTCCACTTCATCATATTTGAAGTCGACTTCATTTTGGTCTTGATCAGTCGAAGCTTAACTTCGTCATATATGAAGTCTATTTCGTTTTGGTCGTGATCAGTCGAAGCTTAACTTCGGCTGATAACATTATAACTTGGCCAGTCGATTTGATACATCGATTGCTGTTCAACATCATTTGTCCATTAACATCGATTATTAACCAACATCTATTGCTCCTTTGAAACATCGATTACCTTAAAACATCAATTGTTCCTTTGAACATCGATTACTAACCAACATTGATTGCTCCTTTGAACATCGATTACCTTGAAACATCGATTACCTTAACACATCGATTGTTCCTTTGAGCATCGATTACCTTTAATCATTGATTGTTCCTTTGAGCATCAATTTCTATTCTATTCTATTGATTGCTCTTATATTTCTACCGATTGCTGTTACAAACATAGTTCTATATCAATTGCTGACCAACCCATATCGATTATTGACTGTTTTATCCATTGCCATATAGTTTGGTGTGGCTTTAATCAAATCTCTCCAAAATTATTATTAATATTCCTATTTATTTAGAATTTTAAAAATCCAGGTTATTACAAGCAACTTGTGGACTTCCATAATAAGCCCTAGCTACTTCATCTAAAGGATGATCTGACATAGCACCTTTTTGATTTATCTCCACCTCCAGAGGTTTATCAATAACTGAAGATTGTCTCTATTGATAGGTGTAGCAGCATTAGAATCTGCTACTATCTCTCCATCCTCCAGATCATGATGGAGCGGATTAAAAGCATTACTAAGTGGCACTATTGTAGACACCCCAACAGTTTTATGATTTCCCTTTTGCACAATATGCCTACCTTGGTTCTGCTTAGGACCTCCTTGATAGGTATAAGCTTCTAAACTTCTTCAGAATAGCTTTCTCCCCTGGCCTTCTTTTTACATGAATCTACCTTATACTCAATTCTTTTATAGAAAGAGCAAATCATAGGAACTCAAAGATAGTTAACAGGCTGTCGAAAACCCTCATTACCACCACATCTTATCCATATTCGTTCACACAGGGGTTTAGCAATATTAACATCCACACATACAAGCGCCTCCCCTTCTGTGTCCAAGCAAGGGTGGGGTCATGAATGCAAAGCACCATACCCAGGTTGCTGGCTATGGATTTTAGATAATCTTCAATATATAAGTTAACCAATAGATTAGGAAACCCTACCCAGATAGGTATCAACATAGGGTCTATAATAAAATAAAAAGGGATTGACCAGTAGAAGAACTTTGACGTACAAGTTCTTTTGCACAAGAACTATCAAGAAGAAGTCCTTAAATCTTAAAGCACATGCCACAGGTTGAGGATGCTTAGGATAATATTGTGCTTCAATGCTAACCGCTCTGACAAGCAGCCTTGATATCAGGTATCGATGGTGTTGCCCAGCTAGCTAGCCCAGAGGGGGGTGAATGGGTTATTAAAATTTCGATCTCTGATTAAAACCTGTTTACTGAAAGGATTACCCAACTTAATAACAAGGTTAGAGTTAGAGCAAATAAGACAACAATCACACAAAACACATCCATAAGACATAAGGATTTTTATCCTGGTTCGGAACTCCTCTCCACAGGAGACCTACGTCTAGTCCCTGAGCAATGCCTCAGGATTTCACTACCAAGGGTACAATCCCCCTCAAGGATCCTTACACCCAGCCTCAACTGGTCTTCCTTCAACCTGAAGGGAAAACAACCACCCTGGATACCACCAGGTCTTCCTTCGTCCAGAAGGGAACACAACTAAAGAAGAGAAGGTGTAGGAACAGGCTTCAGACTCTAGCTTGACCAGCTACAAGCTGAAGCTACCAAGGCCGAGAGAGAAAGAGATTTAACAAGGTTTTCTCTCCAAGGACTACACAAGCTCTCACAAATAAAATCTCCTTTTGATCACTGAGAGCTAAGAGCTAAGAACAAGGTTGGAGTGGAAGCTTCGCTCTTGTTTCAATCTTCTAAAGACTCGAAGAGATGGTGTTCTTTCTTTTCGAATTGCAAGTGTTGTTCTTCTTTGTCTTCTCGGTCTTGAGTCTTATTTAAACTTCAGATTCAAATTTGAACGTTGAAGTATCCGTTGTCTCTTATCCTGGTGTACGTTAGACTGGTCACCAAGGAAGTTTCTGATCTTCAGTCTTTTATCCTTTAGTACACGCTAGAGAAATGTTTTAGAATCTTGTATCTTGTATCCAACGTTGTACAGATGAGTCTTGTCAGATGTCTGCAAGCATATCAACAATAAATAGAGGACAGCTAGGACTGCCGTCGATTGTTAGTTGCAGATGGAACAGATATTGCAATATATAGCAAAGCTCCTTTCTGTCTAAAAAGTACGTAGACAGAGTAGCATAAAAATGGAAGATATTGTCTGCATGCATGGGAGATACGATCAGAGAGCATTTAATGCGTAGCAGTCAACAGACGAGATATGACTTTGACTTTTCAACGCTATTAAAAAGCATTATACTGATACCGCAAGAAATTCGATATAAATAATCCTGATGCCTTCATGACTTATGAAATCGTTATGCGATAACAGACAAATCGTTATGACAGAGCATTATCACATTGTAATGATAAAATCGTTATGAGTTATAGCAAGTCGTTATGAACACTTATCAGTCGTTATGAACTGTAAAGAAATCGTTATGAACTCTAAAGAAATCATTACAGCAATCAAGTCGTTACGAGTTTCAAAGAAATCGTTACGAGAAGTCTTAAAAAATCGTTGCACAAAGTAAATCGTTATGATAATCAAAGAAATCGTTACGAGAATCGAAGAAATCGTTACGAGAACTAAAGAAATCGTTATGCCTTAGAAAGTCGTTGCGAGTTCTAAAGAAATCGTTACGAGGTCTAAAGAAATCGTTACGGCTAGAGAGTCGTTGCGAGTCTAAAGAAATCGTTACGAGGTCTAGAGAAATCGTTACGGCTAGAGAGTCGTTGCGAGTTCTAAAGAAATCGTTACAAGGTCTAAAGAAATCGTTACGACAGTCAAGTCGTTACGGGTTCTAAAGAAATCGTTACGAGGTCTAAAGAAATCGTTACGACAGTCAAGTCATTACGGGTTCTAAAGAAATTGTTGCGATGTCTTAAAGAATCGTTGCGATATCGATTTGTTTTGAATTTTTCAGTCAGAGAGGAAATCGTTCTGCTTATCAAAGAAGTCGATACAAAGACTTGGACAGAATGTGAGATGAGACTTACCTGATTGTCTTGAACTTTCATTTTTCTTTTATTTCCTGTTCTCAAGGCTCAAGTAATCCATTAGTACTATTTTGTTAATCATCAAAATTAATATATAAATAAATGAATATTTATTATGGGGACAGTTTGGTCATCAATCTCCCCCTTTTTGATGATGACAAAATATACTAAACATCATACAAAAATTAAACATGTTTTTCATAATGACTTTAGTTTTCTCCCCCATTTTGTCATTAAGCAAAAAGATAGGCTGTGAGACAAAGAAGAGAGATCATTGTATTAAGTATGAGAAAGGTAGTACAAGGGGATAACAGGAGGCATGTTGTGAGATGACAGCCCATGCCTTGATCTCAAGGTCTTCAAACGTTTGTTGGAAAACCCCAGAAGCAACTGAGAAATTGGGACCCATGGATGGGGTGGCCCTTTGAATGTACAAAGTCCGTTGCTGATCCAGGAATTCTGCATATTGATCTGGGTCCAGAATGAATCTGAAGTAAGTGCTTTTTCCGAAGCTGGCACGATGGAGGAATCTATCCAAAGAGATTGGATAGAAGATCTTCTGATCTAACAGATCCTGCTTCAGAGCGAAGAAGGCTGTGTACTAGCTGCCCACTGAACATAGATCTCTTGAATTGGATTTATGGAGTTGAGATCCATGAAGGCTTTGGCTGAGAGAGAGGGCTTATCTTGATGAAACAAGGAACTGTTGATGGCCTCTAACTGAAGGTTGGTTTCCTTGTAGATGATTGCCCATAAGGGGGGAGTAAGCCTTTCACACTCAGAAATGAGTGGAGCCAAAACCTGAGAGGAGATGAGGCCCACATGGAGAAAGGCCAAGGAGAAGATAGTGGATGCAAAGAGGAAGACGGAGCATGGATTTTATCGGCATGGATTTGGCATTTGACACACCTACGAACGTAGGCAGCACAGTCTTCTTCTAAGGTTGGCCAGTAGTAGCCCTGCCTAAGAATCTTTTTAGCCAACATCTGACCATTCACATGCCCTCCACATTCACCGGAGTGGGATCCTTCCACCACTTCCAAGCCACTTTATCTGTCACACATCTAAGGAGCTTTCCATTTAGAGCACGTCTGTAAAGCACTTCACCAATGAGGGTGTACTTTAGCGCCGCCCTACAAATAGCTCGCCTATCCTCTGCTTCAGCTTCTTCTGGGAGGGTACCGTCTCTACAATATTGCTCAATCTCATGGTACCATGGCCTTCTTCTATCAATTTCCTAATTCAACCAGCAATAGCTCCTTTGCCTCCTTCTTCTCTGCCTTCAAAACTAGAGAGCTCATAAGGTTCAAGAACCAAGGATCCTGAGTGGAGGGAGCTTCTAACCTTTGAACAGTTATAGTCTCAGCACTACGACTGAGAGGGAAGGAGAGAGATGAAGCTAACGATGCCAGAGCATCGGCCAGAATGTTCTGAGAGCGAGGAGTATGGATGTAGATAAGTTGACGGAATGCTTGGCCAGGAGCGTGACCAGATCTTGATAAGGCTTGAGCTTAGGGTCACGAGTGCGATAGGTAGAAAGAGCTTGCCAAAGGACGAGTTGAGAATCTCCTATGATCTTGAGGTGACGCGCGCCTAGGAGGTAGGCAAGCTTAAGACCGGCTAGCAGAGCCTCATACTCGGAGATATTGTTGGTGGCGTAGAACTAGAGTTGATAAGCCAAAGGAATGGTGACCCCTTCTGGGGTGAGCAAGACAGCACCTATGCCCCGTCCCCTAGAATTGAGAGCTCCATCGAAGTGGAGTGACCAGAAGGGATCATGAGAGACAAGTGATAGGTTTTCATCGGGGAATTCCTCTTGAACCGTATCACTATGAGGAAGAGGGAGGTGAGCAAGGTGCTCAGCAATGGCATATCCCTTTATGGCTTTCTGAAAAAAAAAAGGAGATATCAAACTGAGAGAGGAAACTTTGCCAGCGTGCCAATCTGTCGGCGAGGACTGGCTTTTCCAGGAGATACCTAATAGGTCCATTCTAGAAATAAAACTCACCTTATGAGCTAGGAAGTAGTGCTTCAATTTCTGCACTACCCAGACTAGCGCTGCACAGGTTTTCTCCATTGTGGTGAGTTTGAGCTCGGCAGGATTAAAGAGCCTAGATAAATAGTAGACTGCCCTTTCTTTGCCGGATTCGTCATGCTGAGCAAGAAAGCTCCTAGGGAGTCCTCAATTGTTGACAGATATAGGATTAAGGGTTTCCCAGGGATAAGTGCCTGAAGCATGGGCGGATTCATAAGAACTCTTGAGCTCATCGAAGGCCTCTGGGCACTTATCGTTCCATTCAAAATTGACTCCTCCTCTCAACAGTTCGTAGAAGGGACGGTACCTTTGAGAGTGCTGAGATATGAATCTCCTTATGAACTGCAGTTGACCAATCAAACCTCGAAGTTCAGATATGTTCTTAGGAGGAGGCATCTCATTGATTGCCTTGGCCTTGTGCGGGTCTATCTGGATCCCCCGTTACTAACTATGAAGCCTAGAAATTTTCCTGAGAAACCCCAAACACACACTTTCTGGATTCATCTTCAATTGATATTCCTGCGCGCAACGAAACACTTTGGCAAGCACGGAGGAATGTTCACTTCGGGTCCGAGACTTCACCACGATATCATCCACGTAAACCTCAACATCGATATGTATCATGTCGTGGAAGATAGACAACATTGCTCTTTGATAAGTGGCGCCGGCGTTCTTTAGTCCAAATGGCATGACCACGTAGCAATATGTTCCCCATGGGGTGGTGAAGGAGGTCTTTTCTTGATCCTCCGGGGCTAGACGAATCTGATTGTAGCCGGAATACCCATCCATGAATGATAGAGTTTCGAACCCTGCTGTATTATCAATCAAAACATCCAATGATGAGGTAGCGGGAAATCATCCTTTGGACATGCCTTATTCAAGTCCCGGAAGTCTATGCAGATACGCACTCTTCCGTACTTCTTCATCACCGGGACAATGTTCGCCACCCACAAAGGATAGAGGACTACACGAATGAACTGGCTTTGTGTAGTTTATCAATTCCTCTTTCATTTTCAAAGCTATGTGGGGGAGGAATCTTCTTAGCTTCTGTTTAATGGCAACTGCCCCTGGCTTCAAGATCAACCTATGCTCTACCAATTGGGGTCAATGCCGGGCATATCATCGTAGGACCAGGAAAATGAATCTTGAACTCCCTTAACATCTCTATGAGCTCTTCTTCTTCTTCGGGAGGGAGATTAGAGGCTATGGTTAGGAGCCTGGGGTCCTCTTTCATTCCCCGTTTACCTCTTTGGTGGGTTCATCTACTGCCGAGGTAGGTTCACGAATTTCCTCATGCCACTTACATACATCTTGGCAGCATCCTCCATCTCACAATCCCCTTCATCTGATGGGTCATCTTTGGCTAGAATCTCGTATACTCCAAATTCATCATCCAGCCCTACCTCCAAACACAGATCCCCTATGTTCAGAACCATTGCCTCCTAGACGAACTCTTCAACAGCTAGAAGAGCGCCACACCTATGTACTAAGTCCAACAGATTCTAGGGTATGCCACTACCCTTCTTCTTCCTAGACGGGGACAGGGACTTGCAAGGATCTACCCCTGGACTTAAACTAAATTTGATATTATAGGAGGCTCTGGAGAAGTGTCCAGAGGTTTATTGGAACGGAAAACAAAGGGGCGGCAGGGCCGCGAAGGTCCTCCGATGGGACTGGAGGAGGAAGCGGACCACCCGAGCTCAGGGTGCCGGCAACAGAATCGGGGTGTAGGGGAACAGAAGGCCCCTCACCCGAATCGCCCAAAATGGCCATGTCTGGCCACCAGGTGAAGGCGCAAATTGAGCGAAAGAAGGACGGCGATCGCTGCCGGGGAGCAGATGTGACAGGGATCGCCGTTGAGAGTAGGGCGTGAAAGGTGACAGGGATCGCCGTCGAGAGGAATAGGGGGTGACGGGGATCGCAGTCGGGGGCAGGAGAAAGCAGGGAGGTGACGGGGATCACTGTCGGGAGCAGGAGAAAGTAGGGAGTTGACGGGGATCGTCGTCGGGAGTAGAAGCAGGAGGAGACGGGGATCGCCGTCTGGGGAAAAGGAAGACACAATTTTTTTTTTGTTTTTTTTGTTTTTTTTGTTTTTAGGGAAACATTAAACTAACTCGGGAGGCTTCGGGAGAAGGACAGAATCGAGCCATTAAAGAGGATGGTGAAGAGGTCGAAGGACAGAGTAACGCTTCTACAACGTCGGGGGAGAATTGGAAAATGAGAGGAGGGGATAAGGGAACAAAATGGAATTTGCAGATAAAGATGGATGAAACAAAACGACTGGGAAACCGGGAAAACCTTGGCCAGAGCTCCCTTGTTGATTCGGTTGAACTGACCACTTCAATTTCCTTACCAAGTCCAAGCAACTGTCGCTTGGTGGTGGTTGCTGATGCTGATACTGCCACTTGAGACTGTGATGTTCCCTCCTTGCTGAACAAGCGGTTGAGCCTTCCATTCCTGGCTCTTCTATCTCGGCTTCTGGTGCAGAAATGCTGCATCCTCTTTGAACAGCAAACTAAATGCAGAGATCAGATCTTCGATATCTGACTCTTTGGTTTCTGCCTCTGTCCTCTTCTTCTTGCTAGGACGCTGTGCTTCTAGGGCTTGATATGCAGAACTCGGTATTTCTTTCACCATAGTGTTATATCCTGGCTGTACAGGTCCTCTGACGAAGTGATCATAAAGTGTCCAAACAAGAGGTTGCTGATCTGACTGTGAATGGGATGTGGATGCTGCCCATACCGCGTACCCCAAACCATGCTTCGTGGATTTCCTCGTGCCAGTGACAGTTCTGACTCGGCCTTGGAGGTGAGCACCCAACCCTTTTCCAATCTGGTAGCCAATTCTGAACATGATATCCCATCCTTTTGCATTTGCTGACCCATCCTTCCTGACTGCTGCTACTGTTGGGGACACAATTGGACGGTTGGAGGAGAAGGTATATGCCAGGGGTAGTTCACGTCAAGTAGAAATGACTGGTTTATTGGATGGCCAGACTGAGGGCAAAATTCTTTCAACCGCTTCTATGGTGTGGGTTGTTGTTACACTCTTGACCTTGACTATCCTTCCTTGAAAGGGAAATTTCAAACATTGATGAGCTGTGGAAGGCACTGCCCCTAGTGACTCGATCCACGGGCGTCCCAGAATGGCCTTATAAGTGTGATCGATGTCCAATACATAGAAGACCTGTTGAAACAGGTGGTGTTGTTCCCTTCATGTGAAGGAAGACCTGGGGTTCCAGGGTGTTGTTCCCTTCGTGTGAAGGAAGACCAGCCGGGGTGCTGGGTGTTATAGCATCCTTAAGGGGGACTGTACCCTTATTAGTGAAATCTTGAGTTGTTGCTCAAGGACTGGACGTAGGACTCCTATGGAGAGGAGATCGAACCAGGATAAATCCTTGTGTAGTGTGATTGATTGCTTTGTGTTGTTATTTACTTTAACTAACTCTAACAACCATTGAAGTGTGTCTTGTGTGAACATTTTTGTGAACAGGTTTAGGTTATTCAAGATTTTATGATTCCCATTCACCCCCCTCTAGACTTGCTAGCTAGGCAACATATGAATCAATGTCACTGAATACAGAAGATGGTCACCCTATAGAAGTCAATTGTACTTGAAGATTTGAAGGGTAACTCAAAGTAAGTATAGAAGTAAATTGGATGATCCTTAGAGCTAATGTGGTAGAAACCAAAGAGAATGAGGGACACAACTTGCTAGGCTAATAGTATAATGAAACAATAGGAATTGAACAAGGAAAGGTGCTGGAATGCTGGACAAAACAGGGTATGTCGACAGCCAGAAAGTGGCTATCGACAGGTGCATGCATCTAAAACCAATTTCTGGACTTTGGACAGAACCTGTCGACAGGCCTGGTTTGGCTGTCGACAGGTCAGGTCCATCTGTCGATAGATGAGAGCCATCTGTCAACAGCTACTGATTTTTTAGAAACTTTGAGGTTCTGGAAGCTTGAGGCCTGTCGACAGGTGATCCCCATCTGTCGACAGCCGCAAGATCCACTTCTAGAAATGGATCTACAACCACTCTAAGGACCTTTTCAATGATACCTATGAATCCAAACATGAATAATAACAACTAGAAGGATTTGTTTACAGTCCCAGATACTACCTTACATGGAAGATAAAATTAATGCATGAGGAAAACACAACCTAAACATAGGTGGCTAGAAACTTAGAGAAACAAGGTACTGGAAGAACAAATCCTCTAAACAATGGTTACTTGCATTCAATAAGAAGACTTCTACAAATATACATGCTAGAACATGTTTATAGAGGATGAACACACAACTCTAAAGGTGTTTATGGAGTCAGAATCTGCATTTTTGGAACTAGAAGAAGAAGAAGAGGTGAAGGAGTAGCTGCAACTTTAAGAGCATTAGTAAATTTTTCTTAGATGTGCTTTCAAATAGTCGCTCCATATTAATTTCATGTGCCATGAGAGAATCCATTAAGTTATCAATAGAAAGATTGGTTAATCATGGGCTTCTTCAATAGCAGTTACTTTAGGTGTCCATGAAAGAGTTAAAGACCTAAGTATCTTTCTAACGGTTTCTTCATTTGAGAGAATTTTACAAGAGAATTTAAACCTACTACATGTTGAAAATCTATTATACATAGTAGTTATGTTTTCGTTAGGAAGCATTTTAAATTGTTCGTATTGTGAAACAAGAATATCTATCCTAGTTGTTTTACTTTATCTATTCCTTCATAAGTATTTGCACTTTATCCCACATTTCTTTAGCAGATTTACATGCAGATACTCTACTGAATTCTTTTAGATAAAGCGCAACATAGATAGTTTTTAGCCTTGAAGTTTAAAGATAATTTAATCTTATCTGCTGCTGTAATGGCAGTGGTGCCTTCAGCAGGAACAATAACGAATCACCTACCTCAATTACCTTCCATAGATCAAAGTCTGTGCCTCGAATGAAGCATTCCATCATCATCTTCCAATATTGGTAATCCTCTCCATTGAAGAATGGAGGTTTGTGACTTGACTTGACCTTGACATATCTTTAGCATGTTTGCTACTGGAGATGATCGTTGGATCTTCTTGATTGATCAGAGAACCTCACTCTGATACCACTTATTGGCCCTTTTGGTATGGCAGCAAGCTAACCTAGAGGGGGGTGAATAGGTTTTCTGAAATCTGAAACAGAAACTTAAACACAGAAAATTGTCACTTGAAAATTTGGTTAGTTTAGTGTGATAAAGAGTAGCAATGCGGAAGCAATAAACAATCACACAAAGGACACAAGGAAATTATCCTGGTTCGGCCCTTCCCACATTGAAGTCCTACGTCCAGTCCCTAAGCAACCTCTTGGGATTTCACTAACAAGGGTGCAGTCCCCCTCAAGGACACTACAACACCCAGCACCCCAGCTGGTCTTCTTCTCTTTTCCGGGCAAGAAGGCAACACTTCTTTTACAGGTCAAGAAGCTAACCTCCTGGTACAAACCCCAGTGCGGTTATGCTAGACACAAACCCCTAGCTAGGTTCTACACTGTATACAGTCCTACAGCTGGACAGAAATCTTTCTTAAAAAAGAAAGATCAGACCGAGAGCTATTACAATATGAACACTAAGAACACTAGCTCACAGTCACAAACTCTCCCCCAAAATTACAATGAGGACAGAGAGAGAATGAAGAGAGAGGGAAGGAGCTTGAAGGCTTGAATGCTTGAGACGCTTTTGATTGCTTCTTCTTGGC
>CM024755.1:143006492-143026960 GCA_014218235.1 Colocasia esculenta | reverse complement strand
ACGAGAGGTATTGGATTCCATTCCCTCCATCTCAGTCTCTTCTAAGGCAGGTGGACCTGATGAAGAAGTTATGGCAGCAGGCCATACTGAAGCTCAGTCTGAATCGGTTTGCAGATGTTGAGGTACAAGCAGGTTACTCAACAAGATGTGGTCATGGAAGAAGCTCCTAACCAGGGGAGCAAAGTAGAGTTGATCCTGAAGTATCTGAATCAGTGCAAGGCCACTGGAGAAAGTTGTCGTGGAAGAAGCTCCTGCTCAGGGGGAGCAAGAAAGTATTGAAGTCCCTGCTCCCATTTCAGGGGAGCAAGCTGAAATTGAAAAGCCCAGAGAATGAAGCTTTTCTGAGAAAGCTGCACCTACTCAGGAAATTCCAACTCCAGCCATGGTTGATGTTAGTGAAGGCCCCAAGTACAACTATAAATCTTGAGGAGCCTGTCACTCATCAAGGTAAGCGGAAGAGAATGTTCACAGAAGGGCAAGGAAGGGCCCTAGAAAAGTGAACTTGAAGCATGTTATGGCTATGTTAAAGGCCCAAGGAGTGATCTTGGCATCAGTCCAGTCTAGCATACAAGGCATTTTTAATCAAGCTTCAACTTCCTCAGACGTATCTTCAATAAGAAATGCAATGAGGTATTTCAATAAAGAGATGTCTGATATGAAGATTTGCTGGCTAATCTTTCAAGGTCTAGTGGTGTCCCTCCTGCACCCACTCAGAGCAGTCCAGCTGAGTTTCTAGGCCACCAGGCCTCCAGCAGAAGTCTCTCGGCCAACAGGGCCACCAGTTCAAGGGTCAGGGCCATCAGGGCATCAGTCGTGAGGTACCTGGACCAGTGGCAGCCTCAGGGTCTTCAGGACCCTCTCCAGCAGTCAGAGAGAGCAGGCAAAAGGGAAAGAGCCATGTCAGTCTCCAAGGCCCCTGATACTTCATCTCTTGCCACTCCAACCCTCTCCACACTTCATCTCCTTCTACTGCACTCCTGCTCACCAACCATAAAACATCCCATGCCTCGCACCCAACCTTCCTCATCCTCTACTTCATCTCAACCCTCCTTCTCCTACTCCAGCTCACATCTCAGCTCCACCATAAATCCTAACCTTCCACCTATTAAAACCTATTAAAATTCAAACATCTCCTCTTCAACCAACCTCTTCCTTAATCCTAAAACATTTTTTCTATCCTCTACTCCTCCTAATTCTGTTATCTTTCCTCCAGATAAACCTCTGCCTCTTGGTGTCTTTGACACCAATGTTCCAGACATTTTTGAAAGGAACACCCTCCTCACCATTCTTTCCACAGCCTCTCACATTCACAGGACTGACCCTCCCAGTCCTGCCTTGAAAAAGAGAAAAACCTCCTCATCTCTAAGCACTCCTTCTGTTCCTCTATACCCTCCTTTATGGTACTCTCTTACCCTTGATCCTAAGAGAAGACCTATCTACAAAGAATACCTCCAGAAATGCATTCTTTCTACCATGTATGGTATTCCTTTTCTCAACCTATCCAAACACCGGACATTGTCTTCCTTTTACTCAGATATCTCAAGCTTTCAAATCCAAAATCCTTGAGGGCACTGAGTTCAGACTGAAGATCAGTGGCAGCTATCAAAGGAAATAAGGCTCAGTATGCAAAATACCTGACTGCAAGGGCCGAATCCCTCACTCACAGAGATCACCCACTCACCTTCTCTGAGTGGTTTATCATCCAGCACAAGAACTCTTGGGGATCCTTCATTTTGAAGGAAATTCGCATTGCCAGAGCCTTTCAGCTGTACAGTGACTTCTGTTACTTGAACAAATTCCAGAAGTTCAGTTTGCCAGTTCCATTCGCAGATTACTGTGCTGAAATCAGAAACCCCTCTCAACCTTCCTCTTAAAGTAGACTTTGTCTCTTTCAAGGTTGATTTCCAGTTCTTCTGCCGAAGCTGCACTCTTTAGTGTTTGATTCAGATGGTGGGTCTCATGCTCTAGATATGTTTGCAAGACAGATGGGCAGGATGTCAGCCAAGCAGGGCAGATCTCCTTCTTTTTGCGGTTCATCTTCAGAGAATATCTCTGGCGCATGTCTTCTCAGACCTTAGCTCCACTCATTTCTGAGTGTGAAAGACTCACCTCATCAGAATGGACGCTTCTCTATCAGGCCTCTTATCAGAATTGGAAGCCATCATCAAGATCTTGTTAGTCAGAGGAAGCCTGCTCTTTCTGCAGAAGCTTTATGGATCTAAACTCCATCGCACCCATACCAGAGATCTATGCTGTATGGGCATCTAGATATTCTGCTTTCTATGCCTAAAGCAGGATTTGTAAATCAACAAATTCACTATCCAATTTCCTTGGACAGATTCTCCATAGGGCCAGTTTGGTAAGAGTACTTACTTCAGATTCATTTTGGACAAAACTCAGTATGGAGAATTCTTAGAGCAGCAAAGGCAACTCACATTCAGAGGAACATCCCTTCCATGGGACCCTCCTTCTCAGTTGCCTCTGGCGTTTTTCTGCAAATTTTGAGGATCTTGAGATCAAGGCAGGACTGTTGTCTCACAGCAGGCCCCTGTTATCTCCTCTGTATTATCTTTCTCCATCCTAATATAATCTTTCTCTCTTCTTTGTCTCACGCTTATCTTTTTGCTAATGACAAAATGGGGGAGAAAACTAACGTAAATCTGAAAAACATTTCATTTTTGTATGATGTTTAGTATATTTTGTCATCATCAAAAAGGGGGAGATTGATGACCAAAGTCCCCATAATAAAAATTTCCATTTATTTATATATTAATTTGATGATTAACAAAATAACACTAATGGATTTCTTGAGCCTTAAGTACAGGAATAAAAGAAAATGAAAGTTCAAGACAATCTGGTAAGTCTCATCACTTCTATCCAAGTCTTTGTATCGACTTCTTTGATAAGCAGAACGATTTTTCTTTGACCGGAAAACTCAAAACAAATCGATATCGTAACGATTTCTTTAGAAACTCGCAACGACTCTCTAGCCGTAACGATTTCTTTAGACCTCGTAACGATTTCTTTAGAACTCGCAACGACTCTCTAGCCGTAACGATTTCTTTAGACCTCGTAACGATTTCTTTAGAACTCGCAACGACTCTCTAGCCGTAACGATTTCTTAGACCTCGTAACGATTTCTTTAGAATTCACAACGACTCTATAGTCATAACGATTTCTTTAGACCTCGTAACGATTCTTTAGAATTCGCAACGACTCTATAGTCATAACGATTTCTTTAGACTTCATAACGATTTCTTTGGAGTTCATAACGATTTCTTCACTGATCATAACGCCTTGCTTTGTATAACGATTTCGTATAACGATTTCCTTACAACTTGACAGTCATAACGATTCGTGTAACGATTTCTTACAACTTGACAGTCAAACGATTTCGTATAACGATTCCTACAACTTGACAGTCATAACGATTTCGTATAACGATTCCTTACAACTTGACAGTCATAACGATTTCGTGTAACGATTTCCTTACAACTCGATAGTCATAACGATTTCTTGTAACGATTTCTTCAGAACTCACAACGACCTGCTTGTTGTAACGACTTCATAAGTTATCACATCGATTTCCTACAGTTCATAACACTTGCTATAATTCATAACGATTTCATAAGTCAGCAAGATTCTTTTTATCGAATCAGTATAATGCCTTTAATAGCGTTGAAAAGTCAAAGTCATATCTTGTCCGTTGACTGCTATGCATTAAAATGCTCTGATCGTATCTCCCATGCATGCAGACAATATCTTCCATTTCTATGCTACTCTGTCTACGTACTTTTTAGACAGAAAGGAGCTTTGCTATATACTGCAATATCTGTTCCATCTCAACTAACAATAGACAGCAGTCTTAGCTGTCTTCTATTTATTGATGATATGCTTACAGATATCTGACAAGACTCATCTGGACATCGTTGGACACAAGATACAAAGTTCTATGACATCTCTTTGCGTGTACACAAGGATAAAAGACTGATGATCAGAAGCTTCCTCAATGACCAGTCTAACGTACACAAGGATAAGAGACAACGGACACTTCAACGTTCGAATTTGAATCAGCAGTTTAATAGAAGACTCAAGACGGAAAAGATAGAGTGTGCAACAACGCTTGATTTTAGAAGAAGAAAGAAATCCATCTCTTAGAATTTCAGAACTTTGAAGAAGAGCGAAGCCTCCACTCCAAACTTGTTCTAAGCTCTTAGCTCTCTGCGCTCAAAAGGAATCTTCTCATTTGTAAGAGCCTGTGTGGTCCTTGGAGAGAAAATCTTGTTAAATCTCTTTCTCTCTCGGGGCTTGGAGCTTCAGTGTGTAGCTGTCAAGCTAGAGTCTGAAGCCTGTTTTCACACCCTTTTTCTTATTAGGTTGTGTTCCCTTCTGGACGAAGGAAGACCTGGTGGTATCCAGGGTGGTTGTTGTTCCCTTCAGGCTGAAGGAAGACCAGTTGAGGCTGGGTGTAAGGATCCTTAAGGGGGATTGTACCCTTGGGAGTAAAATCCTGAGGTATTGCTCAGGGACTGGACGTAGGCTCCTATGGAGAGGAGTTCCGAACCAGGATAAAATCCTTGTGTCTTGTGGAGGTGTTTGGTGTGATTGTTGTCTTGTTTGCTCTAACTCTAACCTTGTTATTAAGTTGTGCAATCCTTTCAGTAAACAGGTTTTAATCAGAGATCGAAGTTTTAATAACCCATTCACCCCCCCCTCTGGGCTAGCTAGCTGGGCAACAGAAGGATGGATCTATGAGATTATGCATAGATTACCGACAGTTGAATCAATTGACTATAAAGAACAAGTATCCACTTCCAAGAATGATGATCTATTCGATCAACTGTCTGGAGCACATTATTTCTCCAAGATTGATTTAAGATCTGGATACCACCAACTAAGAATTCAGGAGCAGGATATCCATAAAACGGCTTTTAGAACACGGTATAGACACTACGAATGTAGTAATGCTCATTCGGATTGACAAATGCACCTGCTGCATTTATGCGCTTGATGATATATGGCTGCAGCGGTTGTTTTTGTGTGTCGTGTTGCTTTGATTAGATCAATTTGTGGTTGTATTATAGATGATATATGATCTACTCTAAGAGTATAGAAGAGCATGAAGAACATTTGCGAATTACTTTACAATTATTACGGGATCACAAATTATGCGAAGTTCAATAAATGTGAGTTTTGGTTGAAACAAGTAATGTTCCTAGGGCATATCATTTCTGAAGAAGGATTATCGGTGGACTCATCAAAAGTAGAAACTATACAGAAATGGGAGCAGCCTAAGAATCTTACGAAAGTACGAAGCTTTTAGGCATGGCCAGTTACTACCGGCGATTGTCAAGGATTTTTCTAGAATTGCTTCACCACATACACAGTAACTAGAAAAGGAACTACATTTATATGGAATGAAAGTTGTGAACAAGCTTTCAGCTGTTAAAGGAATGTTTATCCACCGCACCAATTTTAGCCTTGCGGGTAGAAGGAAAAATATTGAAGTCTACACTGATGCCTCGGGTATTGGACTGGGATGTGTATTGATGCAGGAAGGAAGGGTTATTGCTTATGCCTCTAGGAATTGAAAACTCATGAGAAGAATTACCCAGTACATGATTTGGAATTAGCCGCAGTAGTTTTTGCTCTTAAACTCTGGAGACACTATTTGTATGACAACCAATTTATAGGTACTCCGATCACAAGAGTCTCAAATATTTGTTCTCTCAGAAAGAATTGAATATGAACAAAGAAGATGGATGGAGTATATCAAAGATATGACTTCAAAATAGAATCATCCAGGGAAAGGTAACACTGTGGCCGATGCACTCAGTAGAAATCCTGTAACCAAGGTATGTCAATTGCAAGTAAAGGAATGGAAGTTGTTAGAAGAGTTTTCTACATTGAGCATAAAGACTAAACTGCAGGAAGCAAGAGTTGTAATTGATAACATGATGGTGCAATCAGATTTGCTAAAGCAAATAGAGAACAACAGAACAATGATCCTATGTTGACAGAAACTAGAGAAAAATTGGCTTTCAGATATGATTTTAATGAAGATGAGCATGGAAATCTTCGGTTTCGAAACAGATTATGTGTACCAGATAATTCTGAAATCAAGAAGCAAATCTTAGAAGAAGCTCATCGATCACATTATACGATTCATCCAGGAGTTGTCAAGATGTATCAAGATCTGAAAAAGCATTTTTGGTGGTGTAACATGAAAAAGGATATTGTGGATTTTGTAGCGAGATGTTTGACCTGTCAGAAGGTTAAAGCCGAACACAGAAACTGGCAGGAAAGTTAAAACCACTTGAAGTACCGGAATGGAAATGGGATAGCATTGGTATGGATTTCATTGTCGAACTGCCCAGGACACGAAGTGGATTCGATGCAATATGGGTAATTATGATCGCCTTACTAAATCAGCCCATTTCTTGGCAATTAAAACAAGATGGTCCGTCAATATTTTAGCAGCCTTGTACATGAAAGAAATTGTCCGATTGCATGGGATTCCAAAAGACATTAATTTCTGACAGAGATGCAAGATTTACTTCACATTTTTGGAGAGAATTACAAGATGCATTGGGGACTAAGTTAAAGTTTAGTACTGCTTTTCATCCTCAAACCGACGGACAGACAGAACGAGTAAATCAAATCATTGAAGATATGTGTCGTGCTTGCATATTGGAGTTTGGAAACGACTGGAATACTCATTTAGCAATAATGGAGTTTACCTACAATAATAGCTACCAGTCAACTATTAAAATGGCACCATTTGAAGCCTTGTATGGCAGGCAATGTAGATCACCATTGTGTTGGTGGAACTGAAGGAATCACATATTCTTGGACCGAAATGATTCAAGAAACAACAGAAATTATTAAGTTGGTACGAGATCAGATGAAAGCTGCTCAAGATCGACAGAAAAGCTATGCTGATCAAAGAAGAGAGAGCTAGAATTCCAAGCAGGAGAACATGTGTTTCTTAAAGTATCACCCCGGAGAGGAATCAAAAGATTTGGTATTAAGGGAAAATTGAGTCCAAGATATATTGGACCGTTTGAAATACTGAAAAGAGTTGGGGAAATGACGTACCACCTGGCACTTCCACCACAATTATCTAACGTACATGATGTTTTTCATGTGTCAATGTTGAGGAAATATGTGTATGATCCGGAACATATTATTGAATACCAAAATCTGGGGATACAAGAAAATCTGGCATATGAGGAAAGACCGGTGCAGATCCTTGATCGAAAAATCAAACAACTTCGAAACAAGGAAGTTCCCTTATTGAAGATTCAATGGAGCAGGCGAGGATAAGAGGAGGCCACATGGGAACTAGAAGATGCCATCAAGACAAAATATCCAGAATTATTTTCAGGTTAGTATAATTGCCTTATGTTATTAAATTTGGAGGACTAAATTTTTTTAGTAGGGGAGAGCTGTAACGCCTCAAAAATTTTAAAATAATGAGAAAATAGAAGTAATTGAGTTAAAATACCTTAGGGTTATTATTAAAATATGAAAATTGATGATAGACATAGTTAGGGGTAATGAACATTATCCCAGTGTCGCACCTCGAAATGAGTGCCTCCACAGGGTGAAACTGGAAAACGACATCGAAATAAAAATCCGAAAAACATCATAATTTCCAGAAAAATGTGAAGAAATTTAATATGTAATCATATGAATTTTTTGAGGTACGGATTTCAAGGTATAGTCGACGTGACATTTTTCAGGTGATTTTTCACCTATTACAAAATAAAATCTAAAAATTAATTAAAATCACCACAATTAGTAAAACAACCATATTAGTCTATGGTTAAAATTTCATGGCAATCAGATGTGATTTGGATAGGTTTATGCAAAGAACAAGTGGCTAGTGGAATTTTGGGGGAATTATGCAAATGGGTTTTCTGGGTTAATTTGAATGGCTACGTGGAGGTTATGGTGAAGACAACACTTGAGGGAAACATGGTAACACCTCAGTTACCATGTGTAACTCTCTCATCTTGTATGGGCTAGGTGTCCAAAGAAGGTAAAAGGGGATTTTTATCTCAACACATACCCCCCTATGTGTCCATGTGCATGGTATAGCTTGGGTTTATAAAAACCCATCCCCAAACTTTGTGGCTAGTTTCTTTGAGTTGTTCCACTGTTAGGCTGTGTCTACTTCGTGAGTAACTTCAGGTGAGAGATTTCTGAGTGATTAGCTGGTGAGGAAGCCATTTCGGGAGGAGAAATTGCTCTCTCTCTCTCTTTCTTCTTCTTCTAGTGCTATTGTGTCTGAAAATCTTAGTGAGAGTATAGCAGAAGTAGTTGGTTCTTCTTCTCATCTTGCTTTGCTCAAGCTATTGAAGTTGCTGAGTGTGCATTGGAACAATTGATTGAAGCTCATCGTTGTGCAAGTGTGCATTGTCCTTTCTTTTGCTTCTGAGGATTTCTGAAGTTAAGGATCTCATTTCACTTCAACAAGGTAGGATTCCTTTCTTATTTCTCTAGATCTTTGGCCACCTTATTCCTTGATTCTTGGTAAATGGCATGTGATGTGGAAGCATGCTACTACTTCAGCTTGAAAACTCAGATAATGTGAAATCGGAAGAGTCATGTAGTTGATCATGTTTTCAAAGTTAGAAAATATATCCATGATAAGAAATCAACCTTACATCATGTCTTACTTGATTCTTAAGTCAATAGTAACCACATGTTACTAGCTCTGATTCGTTTGAATGAATTTAGAAGTGTTGAATCTATGTGTAGATTAGATAGAACCTCAACGGTTTTCTATGTTTAGCTAACTTAAGGTGTTGAGAGGTGGTAAGACTCTTAAGTTAGTTCAATCATATAAGATCAACGTAGAAGGATGAGGAGAAAAGAGTTCAAAGAAGAAAAACTCCTTATTATCCACGTTGAGTTCACCTTTAGCTAGAACACCCTTGTAAATTAAGTCCCATGATCTTTAGTTTTCAGATCATGTTTCCATGAGTTTTATATTTGAAACCACACTTGTATAGGGTCCAAATCATGTTAGGAACATTAGAGTAACTTTATAGATCCATTGGAGGTCAAATGGAATGGCTTTTATACAGTTTCATAGCCCCTGTCGACAGACGAAGGTCTGCCTGTCGACAGGAACCCCTGGACAGAACCCAGAACCTTCAGCCTGAGTGTACCTGTCGACAGGCCCAGGTTTGCTGTCGACAGGTACACACAGAGCTGAAAACCCAGCTCTGGCTGGGCAGCCCTGTCGACAGCAGATCAAGGCCTGTCGACAGGTCATGACTGAACTATGTTCCTAGCCTTGTTTTGACTCCGATCTTTCATGAAAATTATACTCCTTTGTCCTACTTGTTATTCTACCTTTAGATTATGTATTTACTACCAAACCCCCATTTAAACCAGTCAAGTTAACCTTCTTGTCACCTTGAGTTATTACTACAAGTTTCGAACATAATTGCCTTCGTGAGATTGTCATTTCGAGAAATCATTGTCGAAATCAAGTTCCTTGTATGTAAACTGTTGGCCTTTTGGTACGGCAGCAAGCAAACCTAGAGGGGGGGGGTGAATAGGTTTTTCTGAAATCTGAAATAGAATCTTAAACACAGAAAATAACACTTGAAAGCTTGGTTAGTTCAGTGTGATAGAGAGTGCAGTGCGGAAGCAAATAAACAATCACACAAGGACACAGGAGATTTATCCGGTTCGGCCCTTCCCACATGGAAGTCCTACGTCCAGTCCCCAAGCAAACTCTTGGGATTTCACTAACCAAGGGTACAGTCCCCCTTATGGACCTTACAACACCCTGGATCCCCCACCAGGTCTTCTTCTCTTTCCCGGGCAAGAAGGCAGCCCACTTCTCTTACAGGTAAAGAAGCCAACCTCCTGGAACAAACCCCAGTGCGGTTCTGCTAGACACAAACCCCTAGCTGGGTGACAACTGGTACAAACCCCGTTAGGTTCTGCTAGACACCAACCCCTAGCGGTTAACAACTGTATACAGTCCTACAGCTGGACACAGATCTTTCTTAGAAAGATCAGACTGAGAGACCTTACAAGATGAACACTCATGTAAAGCTCACAGTCCCAAACTCTCCCCAGATATACAATAAGCTTGGAGAGAAACAGAAGAGAGAAAAGAAGGCTCGAATGCTTGAAAGCTTGAAAGTGGAAGCTTGAGAGCTTGAAATGCTTTGAATGCTTCTTCTTGGCTCAGGCTCTTTCTCTCTTTCCTTGAGTGTATGTGGCGTGAAGGTGCTTCTCACAGATGTACACTCCTTCAAAGATATTCAAGAAAAGGCTCTTATTGTTCTTCAGCAATGCTCCATCTTTTATATTGAGCAGCTTTAGAATAGATCCGTGAAGAGATCCGTTGGAGTTCTAGCCGTTGCTCATCTCCTCTTCATTTGTCTTAATCAGATTCTGATGGTCTTCGATGTCTGTCAGCATAGAAGAGAGTGTTAGCATAAAAGAGTGTTTATGATAAACGATGCATGGTACTGTGCTTCTGCTGACATACTGAAAATAGTAGGTCATATCTTTTTGACAAGATTCTGAAATATGCATGCAGCTTTTTGTCAGAAGATATTTGACTTTTCATTTAAGCGCCAAGCATATTTGAAATATAAAAGCAATCTGTGTTTGATCAGAATTCATGAGGAAATCGTTATGAGCATGACTTATGAAATCGTTATGGGAACGATTTCTTAACAAATCGTTGTGCTCACTTAGCAAGTCGTTGCGCTCACTTATAGAATCGTTATGAGATCGATTTCTTACCAGATCAATGCGCTTTAAAGAAGAAATCGTTAAGGCACTTATCAAAGTTTATGGCATCGATTTCTTAACAAAAACGTTATGGCTTCTAAAGAAACGTTGCGAATACTTATGAAATCGTTATGGCATCGACTTCTTGCGCTTTACAGAAGAAATCGTGTGCGAACACTTATGAAATCGTTATGGCATCGATTTCTTACAAAACGTTATGGCTTCTAAAGAAATCGTTGCGAATACTTATGAAATCGTATGGCATCGACTTCTTGCGCTTTACAGAAGAAATCGTTGCGAACACTTATGAAATCGTTATGGCATCGATTCTTAACAAAACGTTGCGGCGCTTGATACTTTGGCACTTTAAACAGAAATCGATGTATATTGATTAAACATCGATTTTATCATTTTAGTGCGCCAAATTGCATCAATGAAAGACTTAGCTTTTGCTATGAGATTGATGCGACACAGATGAAACAAAATATTCAATTTAAGTTACATCATAAATTTTATTATCACCAAAATACAAGAACAATAGAGAGTGGTTCACCAATCTCCCCCTTTTGGTGATGACAAAATTTATGTGAATTTTCTGATAAAAATATATATAGCATAGAGGTTAGCATAGAGGTTTCAGAAAATTCATACAAACTCTCCCCCTTTTGTCACTAACCAAAAAGGATGGATCTTACCAGGATTCTCTCCCCCTTTTTGAGAGAATTTCTTACCATAGAGGGGTTCAACAATGATTGACATAAATGAATAACTCCCCCTTAATCTGTGCTCCCCCTGAGCATGAGACTCCCTCTAATGTGAGGCAAGTCTGATCTTGTTGCTCTTGACCTTTGACATGTTGTTTGTCAAGTCTTCAAGATTTTTATCTGCATACATCTTAACAGAAAACTTGCAAACACTGTTAGTAGCATTGTAGCTTAATGAATATGACAAACATAAATGTACATTAAAAATACAAAACTAAAAAAAAGGATGACTACTTCCTCTTCAGATTAGAATGAAGTGAAGAGTTGGTAGTCACCAATTGGATGTTTTGAGCATCCTCTAACCATACCCATTTGAATGCCTTTTCTTTTGTTCATCAAGAGTAGATAGGCATTTTCTTCTTTAATGTTGAAGCTACCTGAGGAGTGTTGTTACAGAAGATGTCTCCTGAGAAGTTACTTGGATTTTATGAGCCTTATCCTCAGCGTTTTCATCATCAGAAGCTTCTTCAGCGCTTATTTCTTTAGAGATATCCTTTTTGAAAAAGATATGAGGCTTCCCCACAATCTGAGGTTCCTCCTTTATTTCTTCTTCTTCATGTGGAAGGATGACATCATGAGGTCCTTCCTGTTGCTCCTTTTGAATGGCGACAGTTGAAGATGATGGAGTTATAGCTTCCTGTCTTGTTTCTTTAAACATTGAGCATCAGTAGTATTTCATCCGTAGTGGGTATTTCTTCATATATGAGCTTCAATTTTTCCCACATATCTTTAGCAGATATACATGCAGATATTTTACTAAATTCCTTTTTAGATAAAGCACAACATAAATAATTTTTAGCTTTAAAGTTTAGTGATAACTTTATCTTATCCGCTGCTGTAGTAGTAGTAGTGTTTTCAGCAGGGATAAAAACAAAATCGCCTACCTCAATTACCTGCCACAGATCAAAGTCTGTGCCTCGAATGAAGCATTCCATCCTTATCTTCCAGTGTTGATAATCTTCTCCATCAAAGAATGGAGGTCTGGTGACTGATTGTCCTTCAGCATATCCTTGAGCTGCCATGGATCTTTACTCTAAGATCGTTGGATCTTCTTTGAAAGTTTAGAGACTCTCTCTGATACCACTTGTTGGCCCTTTTGGTACGGCAGCAAGCAAACCTAGAGGGGGGGGGGTGAATAGGTTTTTCTGAAATCTGAAATAGAATCTTAAACACAGAAAATAACACTTGAAAGCTTGGTTAGTTCAGTGTGATAGAGAGTGCAGTGCGGAAGCAAATAAACAATCACACAAGGACACAGGAGATTTATCCTGGTTCCCCTTCCCACATGGAAGTCCTACGTCCAGTCCCAAGCAAACTCTTGGGATTTCACTAACCAAGGGTACAGTCCCCCTTATGGACCTTACAACACCCTGGATCCCCCACCAGGTCTTCTTCTCTTTCCGGGCAAGAAGGCAGCCACTTCTCTTACAGGTAAAGAAGCCAACCTCCTGGAACAACACCCAGTGCGGTTCTGCTAGACACAAACCCCTAGCTGGGTTGACAACTGGTACAAACCCCAGTTAGGTTCTGCTAGACACAACCCCTAGCTGGGTTAACAACTGTATACAGTCCTACAGCTGGACACAGATCTTTCTTAGAAAGATCAGACTGAGAGACCTTACAAGATGACACTCATGTAAAGCTCACAGTCCAAACTCTCCCCAGATATACAATAAGCTTGGAGAGAAACAGAAGAGAGAAAAGAAGGCTCGAATGCTTGAAAGCTTGGAAGCTTGAGAGCTTGAAATGCTTTGAATGCTTCTTTGGCTCAGGCTCTTTCTCTCTTTCCTTGAGTGTATGTGGCGTGAAGGTGCTTCTCACAGATGTATACTCCTTCAAAGATATTCAAGAAAAGGCTCTTATGTTCTTCAGCAATGCTCCATCTTTTATATTGAGCAGCTTTAGAATAGATCCGTTGAAGAGATCCGTTGAGTTCTAGCCGTTGCTCATCTCCTATTTCATTTGTCTTAATCAGATTCTGATGGTCTTCGATGTCTGTCAGCATAGAAGAGAGTGTTAGCATAAAAGAGTTTTATGATAAACGATGCATGGTACTGTGCTTCTGCTGACATACTGAAAATAGTAGGTCATATCTTTTTGACAAGATTCTGAATATGCATGCAGCTTTTGTCAGAAGATATTTGACTTTTCATTTAAGCGCCAAGCATATTTGAAATATAAAAGCAATCTGTGTTTGATCAGAATTCATGAGGAAATCGTTATGAGCATGACTTATGAAATCGTTATGGAACGATTTCTTAACAAATCGTTGTGCTCACTTAGCAAGTCGTTGCGCTCACTTATAGAATCGTTATGAGATCGATTTCTTACCAGATCAATGCGCTTTAAAGAAGAAATCGTTAAGGCCACTTATCAAATCGTTATGGCATCGATTTCTTAACAAAACGTTATGGCTTCTAAAGAAATCGTTGCGAATACTTATGAAATCGTTATGGCATCGACTTCTTGCGCTTTACAGAAGAAATCGTTGCGAACACTTATGAAATCGTTATGGCATCGATTTCTTAACAAAACGTTATGGCTTCTAAAGAAATCGTTGCGAATACTTATGAAATCGTTATGGCATCGACTTCTTGCGCTTTACAGAAGAAATCGTTGCGAACACTTATGAAATCGTTATGGCATCGATTTCTTAACAAAACGTTGCGGCGCTTGATACTTTGGCACTTTAAACAGAAATCGATGTATATTGATTAAACATCGATTTTATCATTTTAGTGCGCCAAATATTGCATCAATGAAAGACTTAGCTTTTGCTATGAGATTGATGCGACACAGATGAAACAAAATATTCAATTTAAGTTACATCATAAATTTTATTATCACCAAAATACAAGAACAAATAGAGAGTGGTTCAACATAAACCTTGAGTGATTATGAGTAAAAACTTTGTATTTTGGATTCATTACAAAGGTAAGAGTGTGGTGATGACAAATGAGAGTCTTGGACTCAATCTAAGAGTTTATGCTTGGAAATAAGGGCTGTCCAGTCCCGGGAGGAGCACCCAAATTCGTTTAAGTGGCCGCGCAGAACGATAAAGGATTAGTGGATGTTGGCATAGCATCATAAGTGTTTGATTGGTCATCATTTCATTTTATTGTGTGTTCATATGAGTTCAATACAATTCGGAATGTTACTATGAATCCTTGAATCTTGAGTTCATTGTTCCATAACTTTGCTATCTAGTGTCAGATAGCAATCTCAGTTTAGTTTGCAAAAGCATGATTACATGTATAACTTCTTGTCACTTACCTTGTATCTTGATCTCCTTGATTATAGACTTGAATCCTACTGAGCTAGTTAGCTCACAGAATTCTATTTTTCAGGTAATCCAGATGGAATGAATGATTAAGGGGGAAAGTGTGCTGAGTGAACTACCAATCTACAAGGAGCTAATTACGCTGGTTTCATAGTGTTTAGCATAGTAAATGTGATGTATTAAGTTTCTGTTGACCTGTTCCTCATGAGATCTGAATGAGGAAACTTTTGTAATAAGACACTTATGAGGCTATCTTTTATGAATGGATATCGTGTCTTTTCCGTGTGTGTTATATTCTGTCACTTCCTATAAATAGTTTAATTTATTAGGACGTGACAGATTAGGCTTATCAGCATTTTCAAAACCAGGTGGCTGAGACACATAAACTTCTTCCTTCATTATTCCATTGACAAAGGTTGTTTTCACATCCATTTGAAATAGTTTAATTTTATTTGAGCATGAAAATGCAAGAAGAATTCTAACTGTTTCTAACCTGGCAACCGGTGCAAGGAGTCTTCAAAGTCCACACGAAACTCTGGTTGTAACCCTTTGCAACCAAGCGAGCCTTATTTCTATTGTACTCTATAGATTTTGATGATCACAAAAACACTAAGTTTAACTCATGATTAAAAAAATCACAAAATACTGAATATAATTCATGTTTATGACCAAGCATTTAATTTATGTTTATTTAATTGGAGGGTCTAATTTGTGTGTTAAATGTGCAATATATTATCTTAAAGTCACATTAAAGTGGTCAAACCAAGCCCAAGACTTGGACAAAACAGAAAGACAAGACTGGAAGAAGAACTACAAACTGACAATCAGACAACCGACCCTGAGAAATCGATCAAATGATATTGAAAGGGAATTCATGTCAGATCGATTCTGGTTCAAAGGCAATCCATGTCAGATCGGTTATGAATGAAGCGGAGAGTCGATGACAAATCGATTACTGGACAAAAGTCGGACGATCGATTTGGGTAAATTGGATGACTAACCTAGCCAGAAGCTTTGACAGTGGGACAGTCAAAAGGTCGGACGATCGACTTGAGGAAATCGGTCAACTGATCCTCCAACCAAAGGAGAGTCACTTCAGATATTCACGTTATAACCTGACCAGCTGAAGCATCGGTCGAAGCTAAACTCGAAGTCGGTCGACCAAAATTCCAAAATTGGACGACCGGACGTTCAGTCGATTTTCTAGTCGAAGTCCCAGTCGATGTGAGTCCAAAATCAAACGACCGATCTTGGGAAATCGGTCGACCGACTTCGGAAATCCAGTTATTGATTTGGATAGGACTCTTTTTGGTTATGGATTCTGCACAAGCTTATCTTCTAATCTACGGCCAAGAAGAAGTCCTTTGGTCATGGGTCTTATGGTCTAAGTCTATTCTTGTGTATAGTATAAATACATTGTTGGAGAATGAATTTGTATCCAGGCTAGGGCAAAGGATGAACCAGCAAACCAGAGAACCTACCAGGAGATTTCTTCAAGGTTGTTGTGCGAGATAAAGGTGTTGGATATTCTAAAGATCGTCCATCCATACTACAACATCCAGAAAAGCCTATGAAAGCTTCAGTGTTCTTCTCTGATGTTTCTCAACCATGCTAAAACAGAAGAATTCTGAACTGCGATTTTTTATCTTCTTCTCTTGTTCTTGGGTGAGAATTGTACTTCAATTTACACAAACATTTGTGTGCGTGGTGCTCAGTTGGTGAGCACGTTGTTGGTGTGTAGTGCGTGCATGCATACACGCTGGGTTGTCTTGTCCTCGGGAAATGAGGTAGGGCTTGTGTTGCCCCGTAAACAACCATGTGTGTGTGTGGTGGGGGGGGGGGGGGGGGGGTCTTACGCTTGTAACTGGAAACAAGCTAGTGGAAATCCTCATGGGGTGTGGGGTAGTGGACGTAGGCACACACAGGAGTGTGTTTGCAGAACCACTATAAATCCTACGTGTCTTGTGGTTTGATTCCATCTTTTCTATCTCCATTATACGCACGTTAGGATAGTGGCGTTCGCTATTTTAATTGTCATATTCCGTTGTGCACATCATTCTATAGATTGTCTTAATTTAATCTAATCTATTATGTGTAAAAGAATTTTATATTGGGCGGTAACCAATTTACCCCTCCTCTCTTGGTTGATCATCGCACATACGTTTGCATATTTTACTCTTCAATTGGTATCAGAGCAGAGCTGTTGATCTAAAAAGAGATCTTGTTTGCGATGGCTAGCAAGAGATTCATGCCTAAAGGTTTCTCTATTCAATGTCCACCATTCGTTGATGGAAGTAACTATTCCTACTAGAAAAACCGTATGCACGTCTTTCTCAAGGCTCAAGATTATGAGATCTGAATAGTCGTAAATATTGGTGCATATACTCTGCTAGAGGATGAGGGAAAGTGGAAAGATGATCATATTAAAATCCAAGGTTAATTTTAGTGCTTTGAATATACTGCAATGTGCTACACCCTAACGAGTATTCCCGTGTTTCCATGTGCAGTTCAGCAAAGGAGATGTGGGACAAATTGAAGCAGAATAAAGAGAAGGTAAAGAAGCCCAAAGCCATGGTCACCACTAGAGTGATTCTGACCAGACATCCTTAGAGGCTGAAGAACCTAAGAAGGAGGAGTGTGGTCTCATGGCTAATTCATTGAGGATGAATCTCCTAAGGTAAACTCTGATCGAGAATCGTTTACTTCTTAGGAGATTGAGCAAATGTACTCTATCTTGTCTGAAGAATATAGAAAAGTTAAAAAGGAAAATAAGGGACTCAAGATGAAAATCAATGATATTTTGCATAATGAATCTATGTGAATCATGTGACTTATTGAATGTGCAATGCAATGTTCTTCAAGATCAAATTGAAACCATGCAAAGTAAAATTTCATTATATGAACAAGAAATGGAATGCATGGCTAATGATAAGATTTTTTAGAAAATTTCTGCATGCTTGAAAAGGAAAATGTCTCTCTGAAATCTGAAATGAAGAATTGAAAAAAAAAAAGTGCATGTGCTGAAGAGAATGTTAAAATTCTGAAAATTCTATCAAGAAAATGCATAAACTATAGATGAGCTCAAGTCTACTATTTCTAGACTCATGAAGGGAAAGCAAAAACTTAATGAAGTGTAACGACCCGACCTCCCAGACTCACGCCAGGGGCCCCGAGGGTCGCGCCGCCACCCACAGATTCGAAGATCCAAAAGGGTTAGAATAAATAGTCTAGTGAGATATGAAATGAATTCGAAATAACTATAACAATATGTAAAATATACAAGGGTCTGTACAGCGTGTCCCAAGCAAAAGCACAAGTACCAGAAGAAAGGTGCATTCCTTAAGGGGCATACCCCGAGAACTTGTAAACAACAACTCTCTGCTCACTCAGGCTACAAGAGCTCACAACACTCGCTCTCACTGCTGCTGACAACAACACGACGCCACAGCCACCTCTGCAACCCGTCCGACACCGAGCTCCCGCGACGACAAGCCTGTTGAACCACTCTCTATTTGTTCTTGTATTTGGTGATAATAAAATTTATGATGTAACTTAAATTGAATATTTTGTTTCATCTGTGTCGCAATCAATCTCATAGCAAAAGCTAAGTCTTTCATTGATGCAATATTTGGCGCACTAAAATGATAAATCGATGTTTAATCATATACATCGATTTCTGTTTAAAGTGCCAAAGTATCAAGCGCCGCAGTGATTTGTTAAGAAATCGATGCCATAACGATTTCATAAGTGTTCGCAACGATTTCTTCTGTAAGCGCAACGATATGTTAAGAAGTCGATGCCATAACGATTTCATAAGTGTTCGCAACGATTTCTTCTGTGTAAGCGCAAGTGCCAAAGTATCAAGCGCCGCAACGATTGTGTTAAGAAATCGATGCCATAACGATTTCATAAGTGTTCGCAACGATTTCTTCTGTAAGCGCAACGATTTGTTAAGAGTCGATGCCATAACGATTTCATAAGTATTCGCAACGATTTCTTTAGAAGCCATAACGTTTTGTTAAGAAATCGATGCCATAACGATTTGATAAGTGGCCTTAACGATTCTTCTTAAAGCGCATTGATCTGGTAAGAAATCGATCTCATAACGATTCTATAAGTGAGCGCAACGACTTGCTAAGTGAGCCAACGATTTGTTAAGAAATCGTTCCATAACGATTTCATAAGTCATGCTCATAACGATTTCTTCATGAATTCTGATCAAACACAGATTGCCTTTATATTTCAAATATGCTTGGCGCTTAAATGAAAAGTCAAATATCTTCTGACAAAAAAGATGCATGCATATTTCAGAGTCTTGTCAAAAAGATATGCTCTATTTTCAGTATGTTAGCAGAAGCACACGAGTACATGCATCGTTTATCATAACACTCTTTTATGCTAACACTCTCTTCTATGCTTACAGACATCGAAGACCACCAGAGTCTGATTAAGACAAATGAAGAGAAAGATCAGCAACGACTAGAAGAGCTCCAACGGATCTCTTCAACGGATTATTCTAAAGCTGCTCAATATAAAAGATGGAGCATTGCTGAAGAACAATAAGAGCCTTTTCTTGAATATCTTTGAAGGAGTGTACATCTGTGAGAAGCACCTTCAGCCCCTACATCAAGGAAAGAGAGAAAGAGCCTGAGCCAAGAAGAAGCATTCAAAGCATTTCAAGCTCTCAAGCTTCCAAGCTTTCAAGCATTCGAGCCTCTTTTCTCTCTTCTGTTTCTCTCCGAGATTATTGTATATCGGGGAGAGTTGGGACTGTGAGCTTTACATGCGTGTTCATCTTGTAAGGTCTCTCAGTCTGATCTTTCTAAGAAAGATCTGTGTCAGCTGTAGGACTGTATACAGTTGTGTTAACCCAGCTAGGGGTTGGTGTCTAGCAGAACTAACTGGGGTTTGTACCATGTGTTAACCCAGCTAGGGGTTGGTGTCTAGCAAAACTAACTGGGGTTTGTACCAGTTGTCAACCCAGCTAGGGGTTTGTGTCTAGCAGAACCGCACTGGGTTTTGTTCCAGGAGGTGGCTTCTTGACCTGTAAGAGAAGTGGGCTGCCTTCTTGCCCGGGAAAGAGAAGAAGACCTGGTGGGGGATCCAGGGGTTTGTAAGGTCCATAAGGGGTGGACTGTACCTTGGTTAGTGAAATCCCAAGAGTTGCTTGGGGACTGGACGTAGGTTCCATGTGGGAAGGGCCGAACTAGGATAAATCTCCTGTGTCCTTGTGTGATTGTTTATTTGCTTCCGCACTGCACTCTCTATCACAATGAACTAACCAAGCTTTCAAGTGTATTTTCTGGTTAAGATTCTATTTCAGATTTCAGAAAAACCTATTCACCCCCCTCTAGGTTGGCTTGCTGCCGTACAAAAGGGCCAAAAAGCCCTAGCTGAAGGAAGTAAGGGGGGGGGGGGGGGGGGGGGGTGAGCCTCGCGAACAAGGCCCAATAGGATTACCAGTCCCTCACCAGTCAGAGCAGCGAACTCCGAAAAAAGGAACTACTCTAGAAGCTGTAAAGCGGGTAACACCTCATAACATGGTACTACTAGGAAGCAGAAGAGAACAACACAACGCCACGACCACCAACCAGGGTCGGGCCCACACGCGACTGTTAGACACCATTTTGACCCATAAGTCGAGCAAAACCCTT